>CAKAOH010036562.1:12500-22500 GCA_916701665.1 Sebastiscus tertius | reverse complement strand
CCCGATACCAGTATCTGTATCTGTACGAGTACTGTGCTCATGTACTCGTACTTGCAAGGCTCCGATTCAACGGCACCGATACCACTTTACGGCGACGTGACGTTAGCCTCTCTTCACCGTCTTTCGGGTCCTCACGCTCCACCTCCCGGCTGGTGGTGCGCCCGATCCCGCTGGGGCTACGCATGGCTGTGATCCGGCAGTAAACAGAGTAGAAGAAGAAGTAGAGGTTGAGAACCGGAAACAAAACAAATCTCCCCAGCCGTCTAACCATCTACGAGAGACAACTAGAGAGAGAGGGCTTTAGGAGTTTGTTGCAGTAGTTCTTTCATGTCAGCTGGTATCGCTCATTTTCATGTTTTCCGGAGACGAAGACGAACATTCACACGTTATGAAAACATCCGAGAAGACGCCGACAGCAGAAACAGCTGATCAGTCACGTGACTTAAACGTTCGCTACCTCAGAATTTATTCCATAATTCATTTAGTGCATGAACTCCTTTTTAAAAAAAGGCAAAAACTACCTCAAGCAAGGCGTAAAATCTTTTTTTTTCACAAATCAAATTGTGCCGTTTTTCAGACATTTTTATGTGTTTCAATACTTTCATTCTACTGTTAATGGAAGAGCAACTATAGAAGACTGAGATAAGCTGCAAATATTACAATTTCAAGACATTGGAAACAGAAAATGTCATTAAAAAAATGACTCAAAATTGTTGCAGATTAATTTTCTAATCAATGAAACTCTGCTAATCGTTGCTGCTCTAGAGTCACAGCAGAGGAGGAGGCGTTGAGGATCATTAATAGATTACTTGGGTACTTTTTATTCCTCATATATAACTGGGATTGAGTGGTTGGGTCGGTCATCTTGGATATATTTACTCTGCGTGCTCACTGAGCAGGATAATAAGTGTGTGTGTGTGTGTGTGTGTGTGTGTGTGTGTGTCCGCCCACTGAACTGGTAAAAACAATAAACACCACCCGATCCTCCTTCCTCCATCTCACTCATTTGCTTTGTCCTTCTCTCTCTTTCAATCTCTCACAAACATATACATACAGACACACACATATATACCTTCATCTCTTTCACACACACACAATAAACACACACACACACACACAGTAAACACTTGTCATTGGTCGGCATCAGCCGTTTTATTCTTGCCGGAGCGAGGGATTTGTTTTTGTTCTTCCTGTCATTCGCCCATTTGACTTGATGGATGGTGGGTGGTGACGCAAAACACCTGCCACACACACACACACACACACACACACACACACACACACACACACACACACACACACACACTACAACACAACATACCCAACATACAATAAGTACAATAAATGTTTTTGCATATGTGCAAATACTATGTCTGTCAAAGATGAATTAGTTTTAACGCCACTAATTTCTTTAACGCATTAAAGCAACTTGTGATTTTTAGGTTGTAGCGGCTCAGTTTTAAAGCTAGAGTGAAGATAACGGTATCATCTGAAACTAGAAAACCTGATGAACCCATCGGTACCAACCAGGTCATACTAGCATGGCCACCTTCAAAGAGGTCCCTTGACCTCTGACCTCCAGATCAGTGAATGTAAATGGGTTCTCTGGGTACCCACGAGTCTCCCCTTTACAGACATGCCCACTTTATGATCATCACATGCAGTTTGGGGTGAGTCATAGTCCAGTCAGCACACTGACACACTGACAGCTGTTGTTGTCTGTTGGGCTGCAGTTTGCCATGTTATGATTGGAGCATATTGTTTTATGCTAAATGCAGTACCTGTGAGGGTTTCTGGACAATATCTGACATTGATTTGTGTTGTTAATTGATTTACAATAATAAATATATACATACATTTACATAAAGCAGCATATTTGCCCACTCCCATGTTGATAAGAGGATTAAATACTTGACTAATCTCCCTTTAAGGAACATTTAAGGAAACAAATGCACACTTCAATTCGCAATATTCATTCCTTACCATTGATTTCTTGGGAAAATGAGCAAAATCTGCTAATCTTCTAGGTTTTTCTTTTTTCCTATTCTTGTGAGGACCAACATGAAGAGCTACTCACACCACCGGGGTGCACAGACAGATTCCTCTTGCCATGGTTGACTTCCTATGTGGCCTGCAGTGTAAACAACAGTTTATCTCCATAGAGGACAAATGGACAGCAGCAGCACAGAGAACATGAGGATGTGACCCCGAGGGCCGGCGGTTCAAATCCCACTAAGAGCTGGGAAATGTGAGTACCGCTCTCCTCGATAACTAGCCACAGAGCAGCCCTTGAGCAAGGGAATATCTCACAGCTTGAAGAGAGGTTGGTGGAAACACGAGCCCAAACTAATGATGATATTGTTGTGTGTCTGCTGGATGTGAACGGATGTTGTTATAACAGCCATGACAGCTTTATCAATCTGATGATGGCAATTAACAGCTGGTTTAGAAGCTTTTCTGCCTTCTAGTGGCCAACAAATGATTCACTCCAACAACCTTCCGGGAGCGTTAACTTAGCAGCCACGGTGCGAGGAGTGTGGGTTTGTCGTAGGGATGTCACGAGAACCGATAGTACCAAGTTGATGCCAAAATCTTTCAAAAGTGACGGTACTCTTTTTCTGCAGTACCGACGGTGCCGTACGATGCCTGTAACGGTCGTTGGTAGCGATGTGACGGTGAGGAAAATGTTCCGACCGGTTAATAAACTTGTGATAACACCGGTGTTACCGATTACACCGGACATTTTACATGAAAGATGACGGTCAACATGTGCAGAGCGCTGACTCTGATCTGTACCGTCGGGTGGCGGTGTGTCTGGCCTCTCTGGTAGAGCTTCTGCTGCGGGGTCTACCTGGCGCCGCTGCTCCGTGCACACGGGCTGAGACGGCTCCATCTGCCTCGCGGCGATTACCTCTTTAACGTTATGGTTCCCTTATAGCGTTGAGATTGAACCTGGAATATTGATAAATAGGTGCGTTTGCTTTTCGCTTCCACAACAAATCCTCTTCCTCCTGCTCCTACTACTCTGAACTGACGGACCAGATGCATTCAGGGTCAGTATGTAGCGTCCGTCGTCTGACTATCGGTTGATAACACGCCGCTGATACGCCAAAATTAACTAAATGGGTCAATTATTTTTATTTATTACTTAAAGGCCTCTGTTTTTTATAATGTTCAAATGTTTTTAATAAAAGAGTACATGTTGAATTACAGTACGGGGGATTTATTGTTGTCTTTATTGTTTATTTTTACCGTGATATCGAATTGGTATCGAGAATCGTGGAGATTCACTGGTATCGGTATTGACTACTAGATTTCTGGTATCGTGACATCCCTAGTTTGTCGTGGCGTTCTAGCTGTGACCGTAGGTGTAGCAGACAGTGTGAGTGTACAGTTTATTTGTCGGTGAATAAAAGCTACGAGGCTACAACTCCTCCGCTCAAGCGAGCCAGAGAACCGGAGCCAACTTCCTGTATCTCCTCTTCCTAGGCCTCGGGCCTCGGCGGAGGCAATAATGAAGCTGATCACTTTATCAGAGAGAGACAGATAAACAGCGACACTGACGTCAACATGGACAACAGGATGTGAATATCATCAGCCACGATGTCGGAACAACTATTTCTGTCGGTTGCAATTCTGGGGGTGGGAACGTGTGTGTGTGTGTGTGTGTGTGTGTGTGTGTGGCCATATGGTAACATGGGAATAAAAGGAGAAAGCCACACACTCGCTGGACTCTTCAGATTGATACCAAATTAGAAACCGTCTTTTTGTTTTTTTTCCAAACAGGCCGAGAGGAGCTTGGCAGGCGGGATGAACACTTGACGAGAGGGGAGAGAGATGGGAGGAAGAGGAGGAGGAGGAGGAGGAGGAGGGAGGAGTGAACGTGAGAAAGAAAAGGATGGATGGAGGAATTAAAATAACTGTAAAAATGAAGCAAGGGTGGGTGAGGTGGAAATGGATCCATAGGGACTCAGTGTGTGTGTGTGTTGTTTTAGCTGGGCGGACTCCTTGTTGACCTTTACAAAGATAGCAGCTGGTCGTCTCTTACAGTTTTAAGTTCGGTTTGGGTTCGACCGCGACGATCTGAAAAGGCAGATGGAGGGAGAAGGAGACAGAAAAGAAACTCTTCTGTCGTCCGCCGGCCTCCCTGGAAGGAGAAGGAAGTGGCTCAAAACTGAACTGAACTGAGAGAAATCAATTTGGCAATTTTTGTTTTTGTTCTATTTAGTCTTTCATCCAAAATAAAGCTTTCACTTCGACTGAGGAAGAAAGAGAAAAGTAAACTGTGAGTTTGGCTGAGCCGCGTTCTTTTAACTTTCATGCCAAGAAAAAAACACTTTGAATTTAGTTGAAAGGAAGAAAGTTAAGAGCTGCTCGACTTTGGACCAAAAAAACTAACTTTCTGCACATTGTCTAATTATTTAGGGATGATTTCATCAAGTGGCACAAGCTTTCAACTCAACAAGCCATTTCAGCTTCAACACGTCCCTCTTTAAGATGTTTTAAAAACGTATTCAAACCCAAACGTAATCTCTTAATCTCTCCACACCACTCAGGAACCAGTTCTGTTTTTAGCTGGTGTTATTCAGATCGGAGTCTTTATAGTTCAGGAGTAATGGAGTACGTTTAAATGTTTAATACTGATGCCTCTATATGACCTACATAAGTAAACGAGACCAGCAAGAAGATCTATACAGTTATTATTTTATATTAATGTTTGAGGATTATATATTATATATATTATATTTTAAAAGAATACTAGACATTTTCATTGTTGAGCCAAGAAAATGTTAATAAATTGTTAAAGAAATATATTGTAATAATAATTAGAATTTTTAAGATCTTGTTTTAACTAATTTTTACCTTTTTAACATCATTGTTTTTATGCATTTGACTGTTTTATTGGTCTTATTTATTGGTTCATTTTACTCTGGATGACCTCTGTCTTTAACACCTGCGTCATTGTATATTATTATTATTATAGTTTTATATTAGTATTAGTATTATTATTATTACTATTATTATTATTATTATTATTATTATTATTATTATTAATAATAATAATAATAATAATACAAATTAAAATAATAATAATATATTTTATGATCTAGCTTTCATTTGTTCTTTTACTTTTTTTAACAATTTTTTGTATATATATTGTTCTGTTTTATTGGTCTTATTTATTGGTACATTTTACTCCTGGTGACCTTTGTCTTTACGCCTGTTATTGTTTCTATTCATTTATTTTTTTTGTAAGGCAATTTTTGGCATTTTATGTATGGAAGGTGCTGTATAAAATAAAATGTATTATTATTATTATTTTTTATAATAATAGTTATAATAATAATAATAATATATAAAAAATTTTAGACCTTTTTTAACATCATTGTTTTTATATATTTTATTGAAAATAAATTGTAAAAATACAATTAAATAATGATACTCATAATAATCATAATAATCATAACATGAAACATGTAATTTAAAGTCACATTTAAGAAACAACAACCAATTAATTTTAGGCCATTTTTGCACATTTGATAGTGAAATTCCTTGATTTTTTTTGTTGATCAACTTATAAATTAATCAATTTCAGCACTAATGAATTGCTTAGTTTCTTCTGGTAACACACGATGTGTATGAAAGTTGTGTTCCGTTTCATAAGGTTAGACGTTCTTGCTTTCTTACGACCAAACTGTACAACAGAGAACAGATTTGTGAGACAACGATGCAAAAATAGCAAACAGACGCCACCAACGTCTCCACAGGGAGGAAATGATGGACGGATAGATGGAGGGATGAGTCAAACAGAGAGGGAGAGAGAGAGAAGGAGGGATGAAGCGATGAGACATGAAGGGAAGTGTGATATGCCGTCCTCCAGGTCTGCTTTACTATCATTTCACAGCCTAAACGTGCAAAGGTCAGCTGTTATTAATGGCAGGCCCCGAGGAGTGTGTGTGCGTCCGGCTATGTAAATGTGTGTGAGACAGTAAGTGTGAAGGCTTGCATGTCACACCTTTCTGCTCCAAATGCCATGTAGCCTGCCATTAGTGTCGTTGCTGCATCGTCCCCGCGGGGCTGCAGGCTCAGGGTGCGTCTGGAAATTTGACCTGACGCTCCCTTTACTGCTTCCATCTACGACACGAGCGCTTTTATTTTTCTGTTGTGAGACGAAATCCGCTCAGGAGGAGCCGCGTGTTGTCCGCTTTCCATCTGAAGATCTACGCATATCAACGTTTTTATTGTTTATGTGCAACCCCAAGAATATCAACCAAACTGCTGTTGGTTTATTCGGTTTAAGAACGGCTGTCATCTGTTTGCAAATTAACTTTTCTATTCTATAAGTGTAAAACAACGTCTCTATCACAGTGTTAGAGCGTCTAGTATTCTGTGTTTGTGATCAAAATAATTAAATAATGTCCAACATGGCAGCTCAACAAAGGTCTTAATGGTTACGTGTACTTGTATAGTTTTTGTATAATTATATAATCTTTAAATAGGGTCTGAAATGAACAACCGCCAAGCACCAAACGCTGGTCAATTTTCCGTTTGGCGACTAAAACTCGGAAGGCTAACCACCACACATGGCAGATAAATGTTTGTTCCAAAACCACACGATACTTTGGTGCCGCTTCGAGACGTACTGCGATTCGATATTACGATTTATTGCAATTTTTGTTAACTTTTATTAACACTAGACCATGGGGAAAAGTTGAATCATACACTTTTAGGGACTTTTATTTTGGAAAATATCTAAATTTATACAGTAAAAATGTTTGATTTTCAGCATCAGAGATGTCTTGAAGTCAAATATATCAGTCATTGTTCAGACCAACCCAAAGATCAAAGAATAAAGACATTTCTCTCACATATTAGTGGTATTATTAATTTATAAGAGACATGTAATGTTTTATACTTCTGGTGAATATAATCCAATCAATCTTATTTTATGTATTTTGTATATACAGTTCTCTTTGTTAACACCTTATTTTGAAAACCGGATGTAGTCCCGCCTATCTACTTCCTCTAACTCCTCCAAGGTGGTCTCTAGCTCTCCCGTCAGCTCCGTTCCCTTTATCCATCCATGGTCAGCTCCATCGGGGCCGTTTGAATGCAGAGAACATAAATGTCAGTATATTGGTGATCTACCGCGATATGATAACGCTTCCTGTCCGTGACAGAGTTAGCATGCAGCTTCAGCCGTGATGTCTAGCTCTGCTTTTCCTGTCAATGTGTGAAACCCAAAGTGTTTCCATCCTTTACTGGATGTGTGTTTACCACGCTGGATTTGAATATGTGAGGGTGCAGGTCGTATCCACGCTGACCCTCCAACATTTTCTACTTTCTCGTTTCGGTTTGTTTTGGTTGACGGATACGGAACAGATATGACGTCACGTTACTCAGACTACAACAATAGAAGCGGTAACTTCCTTCTACCTCCACATAGACTCAGATGAAGCAAATATATAGATTCTGGCAACGCGATACATAGATGAATTGATTTTTTTCCCACCCCTAATACTTAAAAAACATATGGCCACTCAATACCACAAACTACTAGGACTTGCCTCTAATGGACGAGGCTGTAAAACCCCAAAAATCTCAAAAGCTTGACCATTTTATCACGGACCCGGTGTATCCTGCTTTGATTGCACCATGCCACGTTAAACATGCTGTACATTTCCAGTGTCCCCGCTGACCTGCAGCGTAACTGACTCAACTTTATTGCTCAGCGAACAGCGATATGGGAGCTGTGTTTTGTTAGAGGCAATGCAAACTGAACATTTCCTGCTGCTGCTGCTTTCCACCGGTGAACCAGCGGGAGGCTTTTATTGTGAAGAAGTTATAGGAAATGCCATGTGTTTATCATCAAGTTAGCAGACCATTGTTAGCGGTGCTTTTCTGCAATAAAAAAAACGGGTCTACACAACAAATTTGGTCAGTTTTAGGTATTACGAAGAGAACAGATATAGTAGATGAAGTGTACTACAGTGTTCTCACCCCTGTTCAAAACCTTTTTCCCCTGGAGGTCCGGAACTGGAACTTAATGGAGGGCCAAGGGCCAAAAGCAAACATCTATTGTATTACATGCATGTTTTTTGCCCCAAACTGCATGTGATGATCATAAAGTGGGCATGTCTGTAAAGGGGAGACTCGTGGGTACCCATAGAACCCATTTACATTCACTGATCTGGAGGTCAGAGGTCAAGGGACCCCTTTGAAAATGGACATGACAGTTTTTCCTCGCCAAAACTTAGTGTAAGTTTGGAGCGTTATTTAACCTCCTTCGCAACAAGCCAGCAAGACGTGGTTGGTACCGATGGATTCATCAGGTTTTCTAGTTTCATATGATGTCTTCAGTATCTTCACTGTAACTGAGAACAACCGGGCGAAAAGCATTAAAGAAATTAGTGGCGTTAAAACGAATTTAACATGTTAACTTTGACAAACCTTACATATACAGTGTATACATTTAAATTAGTAATAATATGCGTATTTAGCAGAGACTCTAATTTAAAGTGACTGCAAATGGCTGCAACTAAAACTTACTTTAATTATTGAATAATTTGACGATTATTTTCTCGATTAATCGTTTATGAATTGTTAAAAGAATTGTAAAAAAATGGTCTCCGCGATTTCTTCAAAATCTTCAATGTTCTCGTCCGATTAACAATCCAAAACCTTAAAAGATATTCAATTTACTGTCACTATTAGCTTTAAAACTGAGCCCACTACAGCCTCAGAAAGATCGCTTTGTGTTAATAAGTTAAAGAAATTAGTGGCGTTAAAACAAATTTGCGTTAACGTGTTATTATCACGTTAACTTTGACAGCCTTAATTATCATAGATTGCCCTACACAGTATATAAAATCATAAAAATGAGCTCCACCTTTACCGGCTGCAACATTAAAGAGATGAACACATTAATGAACCATAACCACCGGCCCGTCTTGCCCGCACCGTCGGGGAGGTGGAGTGTGAGCGCGTGTGATAGGACCCGAAAGAATGATGACGAGAGGTTAACGTCATGCTGCCGTAAAGTGGTATCGGTGCCATATCGGAGCCGTTTTGCGAGTACGAGTACATGAGCACAGTATCGGACCCGATACTGGTATCGGTGCATCCCTAGTTTTGAATGCATGACTTTTACTGAAGTAAAATATCTTCCTCCACCACTGGATGTAGTACAGAACAGTTCTCACCCCTATTCAAACATTAGATTGATTTAGAGGTACGCTGACTGTAAGTCCAGAATAAACAAAAGCTTGAACCCACCCAGCACTGTGTGAAGTCAAGATAGATTATTATTACTGCCTCTTTAAAAAACAGCTGTTTCCCCCCAAAACAATCTCAGTAATGCTTCTTGCTAATTGGCTAAATTACATGGTGATGAATCTGTTCAGGATAAACTTTCCTCTCAGTTGAAACTACAGAATTAATGATGATTCTCCAACAACGAAATGTCACCTCGTCCCGCTTCTTCCTAACAAAAGGAGAACAAAATGCGGCGTAACTGCAGAACGAATGCGGTGTAAATGCATGCAGAGTTGCTGCTCCGCTCCACCTGATGTATTTTTGGCTGCGGCGGCGGTGTCCCAGTTGTGTGCGGCTCCTTGGCGTTGGGAGGCAGGTGAAGGGTGTCTGGTGACAAAATGCCTGGTGTGTAGCCTATTTTCCGGGTTTTGACCTTCCCTGAATACACCGCTGTGAGGAGAACGAAGATGAATTGGGAGCGCCGAGGCTGTCCGCTCGGAGTAAAAAAAAAGCAGAAGAGAGGACTAACTGATGGATATTAGTCTCGTTTTCTCTTTCTATTTGCCTGTTTCTGTGCCGTGTTTGAGGTCAACTCAAGGTTCACAGTGTGGTTTTGGACAAACAGCGGCGCAGATTGTCTGTTGTTTAACCTGCGCGACATGGAAACACAGCACGCCGCCGCCAAACAAAATAAATGGATTACAGTTAACGGAAGAGAAAGATTTGATTTTAACCTCCACACCTC
>CAKAOH010036562.1:0-7500 GCA_916701665.1 Sebastiscus tertius | reverse complement strand
TGACAACAAATGACAAATGTTGCCAGCAGATTTCAACGGTTGTAGCTAGCTAGTAAGCATTAACTTTAAGCCCCCCCCAATGAGAGGTGTTTCTAACCACCAAACCTAACTCTATAAACATGTTTGAGAATTTTCACATTATTTACTATTTGGGGTAAATATGGGTCTCATTCACTTCGAGGGTTAGATGTGATGATTAATACCGTTACCATGTCTGTGTGGAGCTGGGAGGGGATTAGCTTAGCCTAGCATGAAGACTGGAAGCAGGGCAGAAACTGTTAGCCTGGCTCTGTCTGGCTAATGTTTACACTTCATAATGCCAGTTTGTGTCATATGCATCATATTATACTAATTTACTAACTTAAAGATCTTAATGTTGTTTTTAATCCTCTGTCTTTATCAAGTTAACCAGCTTCAGATGGTTTTATTAGTGAACAGCTGTTTGAACAGGAACCTTCCTTCATAGTTCCATCAACTGTATTCCTAGAATCATCAATTAATTATAGTATATAATATGATAGATGATATAATAATGTGAATCTTAATTCTATTTCATCACTTTGTGTACTTTTTCTTTTCTTTTTTCTTCTCTCTCTTTAACATCCTTTTTTAATATTTGATTCTCTTTTTAGAATTAATAAAGTGCAGGGAAGTTGACTTGATTCGCAACCACTTTTTTCTTAAGCTCTGTCTAATGTTCAACAATACACCTACTGTATACCAACACCCCTAATTGACTTGTATCGTTTTATTATTGTTACATGATGGAACTACTTTGTGTATTCTGATCTCTGTACAGGACTGTAAATGTGGGGTGTAAAGGTGCCCGATGTTTATCAATAAAAGCTTCTCCTTGGAAGTTAGAAATACGTTTTTTTATCATTATTATTCTGTTACGCATCTATTTAATTGAACAATAATCTGATCTGTACAATGTCAGACTGTGATGTGAGGTTTTTAAAACAAGGTATTTTATTACAAATCTATTTGAACTTGGCTTTTTTTCAATGCAACAACTATTACTACTGTTAAAAATGAAGTGTTGAACTCTGCCTCCCTCTAGTGGTCTACAGTGTTCACTACACCCACATGGTGACCTCTGGACTATTTATTGTTAATATATTGTTTTGATAATGTAGCTGTGAGGAAGCACTTTGAGACAGTAGCAGGAATTAGGAGATTTAAATTGTATTTAACTTGCTGTAAAACTTTAGACAGAACTATTCATTATGACCGACAAGACAACTTCAAATCATTTTAAAACGACACTTTCAAGAGTTCAAACCTGTTTTTATTGATCCACTGATGTGTCTGCTCGTGGTTTCAAAAAGCAACTCCGATACATCACAGCCAGCATTAAAAACCTGTAAAAACACACACACATTTGAAAAAATGCAAAACACACACACACACACACACACCCCTTCATCGTCAGCTTGGGAGTCAACAAGCACACAAACACACACATACACACACCTTAAATAACACAAGCAGAGACAAAACAATACTTGGAAATAAAAAAAATACAGAAACACAAATCACTGACATTTAAAAAATGTACCTCACATGTTGTATTTACTCATTTAGTTATTAAAGGGGAAGTTCACTGAATCTGAGACCTCAAGATCACATTTATGCAAAATAAAGGGGGGATAAGAAAATGCATTAATCTGGTCTGCATCACTTGAGATGGTAATATTAAAAATATAAGGAAAAACAATTCTCTATTAGGATCATTGCTGTTCCAGGAAACAATCTCAGCATTTCTAAAAAGGTCCTAAAAAATAAATGAACTCAGAACAAAGCATTTTAAAAGTCCCCGTTTTCAGATGGAATGAATACTTTAGTGAGTTTTAAAAACAGCAGAAATGAGAACAAACGTACAAATTCACATTATGAGGAGACGCAGCCCGACTGCTAATCTACATCTACATTCAACTGAGAGGGAAAGAAAGAAAGAAAAGTAAATTCCCTTGTAGTTCTGAAGCTCTGAGGGGTCAAGTAATCCCAAACCTTAACCTTTTAGAGTGTTGGGGGGGTTTTCAGGACTCATGATGTTATTAATTATTTATTAAATAGATGAATTATTTCGTTGAAAATTCCCAGAGCCCAAAGGGGACGTCTTCAGATTGTTTTGTTTTGTCAGACCAACAATCCAAAATATTCAATTTACAATCATATAAACCAGAGAAATACAGATGTTACGTTTTGTTTACGATTAAAACATGTTTTTTTTGTGTATTTTTTGGGTTGGTTGATTGGCTGATTTTAACTAAAGGTTTGCGACGTGTCTGACGGTCTGACAGCTCCAGTTTCTCGCCCCGTGGACAGATGAAGTTATTAAAAGTGACAGTTCAGGTGTTTCTCAGTGAGGTTGTATGAGGTGCTTCTCCATAGTCAGTGTATTACCTCCAGTAGATGGAGAAACAGACAGGAGTACCAGCACGGGAGCAAAGCAGTGTACTGCTGTGGACGGGGCAGCAGCAACAAGCATTTTAGACACTTAAAAAACAATCAGTTAAAGTGTCCTCTATATTTAGAATATCAAAAATATTCTAAATATGTCGAACACTTAAACTGTTATTTATGTTTTTGTAATATCTCATACGACCCCTCCTCAAAACACCTGAACTATCCCTTTACGGGGGCCTGAAAACCCAAAAACCCATGAGCATTCATGACAAAAGTAAACCTAAAATCTAAAGTTCTGATAACTGGTTTTGATTTCTCACACCAAGAAACGTCAACGTGTTTCAGAGCGTCAGAAACTGAACTAAAGACTTTAACCCCCGCGTGTAACAGTACAAGATCTCATTTAGCAAAATCAGCGACTTGAACTTCGGTTTTAGACGACAGTAGAAGAAGAAGCTGCAGACTGCTTTTTACTAAGCGTTGAGTTTTGATCCGGGTCCAGACAGGAACCGGGGCGTCACAGCTCCGTCTTCTGCCCAGACAGAGGCATCTGTGGCTGGATGTCCTCGTCCGACGACACCCCTCCGTCCGCCTTCTCCACCGGAGCTTTGCTCTTTTTCTTCTTCTTCACCTTCTTCTCCTTCTTCTTCTTGGTGGTCTTCTCTCCATCCGAGCCGCCGTCTCCTCCCTCTCCCTTCTTCCCTCCCTTCTTCTTTTTCTTCTTCTTCTTGTCCTCCGCGATGGCTGCCTGGTCTCCCTTCTTCTTCTGGTTCCACTCCTCGTTCAGGCAGGCTGGGCCGGGAAATGAAGGGAAAAGAGATTGAGGTGAAAGGGAAAAGAGAGGAAGTAGTATTTGTATTTGTGTGACTTACCGGCGTCCTGTCCTTTGAGAACGTGCTTCTCACACAGATAAGTGGTCAGGTCTTCCTCCTGGCTCCCTTTGTACCAGTCCTCAATCACGTCCTCGTACTTCTCGATCAACACGTCACACTGAAACACAAACAAGTTCATACAAGATTTCACGTTCTCTAAAGAACACATAAAACAATAAAAAGGGATGCAAAATAACAACTCACCTGTTTTTTAAGGTCGGCCACCTCCGCTGAAGTCTCGTTCCACAGCTCGAAGGGAATATCCATCACCACGTTCACTCCTTTATTCACCAAACCATGAAGGGTGGAGAAGGTCTCTGACATGCCCTGCAGACAGACACAGACAGACACAGACTGATGTGACGCGGCTGTCAAACAGGAAGACACAAACGTACCTAAAGCTGCTGCCACGAGGCGTTTTACTCACCGGCAGACCTGGAGGGCTTCTATTTAAAACAAGTGTTGACTCTCAGTTAGCCACCAAACTAACTTCTATCATGTTATATCATGTCATACTAGCTTGTCATGAAGGACGCTAAATAACTGTCATTGATTTGTGTTGATAATTGATTTACAATAATAAATATAAACATACATTTGCATAAAGCAGCATATTTGTCCACTCCCATGTTGATAAGAGGATTAAATACTTGACAAATCTCCCTTTAAGGTTCATTTTGATGAAAAAATGTATGTGCCCTGAATTTTGGCATCAGCTAGGTACCAAAGTGACATTCTCACTACAAACACCCCCCCTTTCATATTACAGGTTTGATCTGATGTTAATATAAAAATAATAACAGCAGCTTTGACATTTTGGGCTCATGTTAGAAATAGCTTTACTGACACTTAACATCAAACATGCCAGTAAAATAAGAACAACAGATCTCTGTAGACGACACACATAACCACACACACACACATAACCAAACACACACACACATAACCACAAAGAGAGAGACTGACCTTGGCGAAGCGGTTACTTCCACTCCTCTCCTTGTGCAGATTGTACTCTAACAGCCTCTGACACACATTTTCTACCACCTCGATGAATCGGAGGTCTCTGTGGAGAGAGAAGGAGAGCGAGCGGCTCACATCTCAAACTTACGTCAGACTTTTACTGAACTACATGTGGAGATTTCATGTTTCGTCTGAGTCACAATACGAGATCTCATTCAGTCAGATCAGAGTTTTTAGATGTGACTTTATATTCTGAAGTCTTTTTTACTTCAGAGCTGTGTCTCGTGGACTTCGAGTTGACCAGCAGGTTATTTATTTAAACTTCAGCTGTTTAACAGATGACAGAAGTTTGTCTGTGAATGTTTTATTTTTATTTTTATAATATTATTTTTATTATTTTATTCACTTTATTTTATTGTATTTAAGTTGTAAAATTGTATTATATTTTCATGGTTATTTTATTAATCACTTATTTTATTGCATTCAATTTGTATAATTTTATTATATTTTATTTTTATTTTAATAATCACCTATTTTATTGTATTTCACTTGTATAATTTTATTATATTTTATTGTTATTTTATTAATCACTTATTTTATTGTATTTCATTTGTGTGATTTTAATATATTTTATTGTTATTTTATTAATCAATTATTTTATTTAATTTGTATAAATGTATTATATTTTATTTTTATTTTATTAATCTATTTTTCAATTCATACCGTTTCACTACTATTACTGTTATTATAACTTTTAATTCAAATTTATTAAATTTTTATTATTTTATTGTCTTGCATGCATTGTTCTCAAATTATCTCATTGTTGAATTGTTTTTGTCTTTTCTGTCGTTTTCACGGTTCACACTTGTTCCATCTTACTTTCGGCTCGCCCGTTATCGGTGAAGCACTCAGAACTGTCTGAAAGGAGCTGTACAAATAAAGTCTGATTGATTGAATTTAAACAATGAAACTAAATCTCATTATTTCTAACTGGACATTAAAGGTTGTAACAGTAAATACAACTGTGTTAAAGCATGTTAGACTGGTGTTATCCAGCTGCTGCAGGGTGGAAACAGATGTGTCTACTAGCAGCTCAAAGACAACCCTGCTCTGTTATCACAGCAGCAGCTCCACAGCTTCCTCGTTCTATAATAAGTTCCACCAGAGGAACTGAACCCGAACAGGTTCCTGTCCCCTGCTGCCTCCGAGAGAGAGACAGATCCAGAACCGTCCCAGCAGACTCGGTGTCGTCCTCACTCAGCCGGGCTGGAGGTTTTCTACTGAGCTAGATGATCTTCTTCTTCGTCACACTGTGAAATCACAAACACATAAGAGCACTTACGAGTTGACGTATTTGATGGGCGGCGCCCCCTTGCTGTCGATGAAGCGGTAGTTCCTGTCGATGACTTCCTTGGTCTTCCCCGTCTCATCGAACGCCGACTTCATCTCGATGCTGACGAACTTACACACTGGAGGGGAGACGGAGAGAGAGAGAGAGAGAGAGGGAGAATGTTGACTCAACTTCAGACATCTCTTTCTTTAATATCTGTTTTTAAAGTCTTGAACAAAAGTAGTGAAAAATAATAAAAATAATAAATGATTTATGAATAAATTAAGTAATCTATAAATGGTACATCTTTCTTTTCAAGCAGGTTATTAAAGACATAATCAACATTATGTAATTGTAGATAGTTAATTGTAGACAAAACAATAACATTGTTGTTAAGAGGAAGCTGTTCAGAGGACGTTGTTGAACACAGAACATTAAAATCCTCCTCTTCCTCCTCCTTTTCTTCTTCTTCCTCTTCCTCCTCTCTCCTCCTCTTCTTCCTACTCTTTCTCCACGTCCTCCTCTTCCTACTCATCCTCCTCTTCTTCCTCTCTCCTCTCCCTCCTTTTCTTCCTCCTCTTTTTCCTCTTCTTCTTCTCCCTCTTCTTCCTCCTTTTCTTCCTCTTCCTCTTCTTTTTCCTCTTCCTCCTCCGTCTCTTCATCCTCTTCTTCTTTCTCTTTCTCCTCTTCTTCCTCCAGCTCCTCCTCTTCTTCCTCCTCCCTTTCTTCCTCTTCCTCCTTTTTTCCTCTTCCTCCTCTTTTTCCTCTTCTTCTTCCACCACCTCCTCGTCTTCCTCCTCCTCCTTTTCCTTTTCCTCCTCTTTCTCCTCTTCCTCTCTCCTCTTCCTCCTCTTCCTTCTCCTCCTCTTTTTCCTTTCTCCTCTCTCCTCCTCTTCCTCCTTTTCTTCCTCCTCTTCTTCTCCCTCTATGTCCTCATCCTTTTCCTCCTCTCTCCTCTTCCTCTCTCTGTTCTTAAGAGGAGGCTATTGAGAGGATGTTGTTGACATAAATGCTAACCAGAGATTCTAATGGTAACAAACACAGCTTTCAGTCAATGTGAACCAGCAGACAGAGATGTTATAGTGACATGAATCCCTCCTTCATCCTCCATCCTCCATCCTGCTGTAGAACCCTGGAGGTTCTCTGACCCTGTTCTTGAGAACCAAACGAAGCTAACAGCTCAGTTTACCTTCACACTTGTTCGCCAGATGAACCCAGTCATCGTCTCCTCCACTCTTAGCAGCTCCCACCGACGAAACCAGCGAGAAGAACCACAAGTACGCTGCTAAAATCATGTCGTCGGTTCAGTCTGACTCTTTATCTGCTCAGAAAGTCGCTTTGTCCTTTAAAAATGCCTAAAAAAGACCTTTATCTGTCAGTTTCTACATCCTCTTCTGGTTCATCACAGCTGACACAGAAAGCAAGGAAGTGATCACTTCCGCTATGAGCTGCTGGACCAATCAGAGAGCTGGAAGTGGCAGCGGCTGGACCAATCAGAGGCAGGGGAGGGCCACAGAGGAGGATTATACTACGAGGTATCACTCTGCGCCTTTTTTGCGATACAGCCAAATTAGAAGTTAAACTTTCATTCATTTTTCTCCATTTATAATTATAATTATAATAATAATAATAATAATTACTATTATTATTATTATTATTTCTATTTTTAATATTTTTATTTTTTATTTTTATTATTATTATTATTTCTATTTTTATTATTTCTATTATTATTATTATTATTTTTATTATTTTTATTTTTATTTTTATTATTATTATTTTTTAATTATTATTATTATTATCATCATCATCATAATTATTATTATTATTTTCATTATTATCATCATCATCATTATTATTATTAATAATAATAATAATATTTTCATTTATATTATTATTGTTATTATTATTATTATTATTATTATTATT
>CAKAOH010036558.1:0-27349 GCA_916701665.1 Sebastiscus tertius | reverse complement strand
TCCGAAGAAATCTCAGCAGATAAGGTGCTGGTTTATCACAGTGTGACGGATACATTTATGTCTTTGTATGTTTTAAACTGTGGTAACTAGGGGTGTAAGAAAATATCGGAAATATTGAACATCAGGATGTTATATTTTGTGATACTGTATCGACTCTCAAAAACACTGTATTGATTTTTAATCAATAGTTTTACATGCAAAGATTAACTCAGTCAATACTTTATTTCTGTTGCAAAGAGATGCACCCTCTTAGTGTATGTGCCCTCTCAAAGTAGTGCTATGATACTGGATGTTACAGTTGCTGTGATAAATGCAAATGCAGATCCCACTGTTCTGATTGCATCAAAAAGTTTTTTCACCCAGATTTTATGCATATGGTAGTGTGTTATTTATACTATGACAGTTTTCCTAAAATTAGATTTTTTAAAAATCGCAATATATCACCTTGCTTACAGTATCACAATATATCACAATACATTGAATCGTAACCCCTTTTATCATGATACGTATCGTATCGTCAGATTCTTGCCAATACACAGCCCTAGTGGTAACACTGACTTTGGTGTGTACTGTCACTATGGTTGTTGCTATGATTATCTGAAGGGAGGTAATATTATTTATCAGTTTAGTTAAAACCGCCAGTGTAAAGAGAGCCTAAGTCCGGCCTCTTCCGGTGGACCACTAAGGGATCTTATTTGGGAAAATAATGTCAACAGCGAGAGACAAATATTTTTTTGATCCTGTTTGAATTGCTCCATTAATCACACATATGATGTTTGTCAATTTAAAAGATAATTTTGCACGTCAAGAAAGTCGCAAGAATTGAAAAAGAAGAAGTTTGTGACCCGGCAGTCATGTTGAGATCAGTTGAGGAAACACCAAGCACCAAGCACCACAAGCTGGAGCTAAACAGTTCACTACAAGATGTTTCTGAAAACATTAGAGGAGAGAAATAGGCATTACGGTAACACAATATTGATTCATATTTGATCAGCGCTGCCTAGTTTGACCGGAGTTTGCGAATGATTGTCAGCTGCTTCAGTTGAATGAACAGCCAATAGGAACACTTTCTCTCTCTGAAATGTCCTGTGATTGGCCAAAGTCTCCCGTCACGGGCGAGATTTTTTAAAGCCTGAAAACAGAGCCATGAGGAGGTGCAGAAGTCTAGTTTTCTCTCAGAACACTTGAATTACAATATGCTGAAAGGTTATTATGGGTTTTTTGCCCAATGATGCCAAAAATATATTGCCTACTGCAGGTTTAACAAGAGTGTTTGGTTTGAAATAGAGCTGGCTGCCCCACTGCTGAACACTCTAAACCATCACCTTTGAACTCATCAGCTGACCACAAACCAGCTCTGATTAATCTGTTCATCGCTCAGCACATTTACACTCTGCTACTGTAACAGTACATACACACACAAAGATACACACACACACACAGTTGTACAGTAATATCCTGCTGTCCATCTGCTACACTGATGCAGGATTAAAGCAACACACACACACACACACACACACACACACACACACACACACACACACACACACACACACACACACACACACACACACACACACACACACACACACACACACCTGCTATTAAATCCCGTATCACTCAGTCACGAACATACACATGCATGTGTGCAGTGGTAGGTAGTCTCCATGTCTTCTATCTTATTTTCTACACTGGCATTCACAATATGGGAGACTTTAAAGAACTGAAGTGACTATAAAAGGAGGAGAGAAACACCTCCTGTGTGTGTTCTGCTGCCACTGTTTGTCAGAGCGAGAGGCCTGAACCGCTTCTGTGCGGGGAGAATAATGTCTTTTTTTTCTGCAGCCCTCGCTGCCATAAAGGTAAGCTATAATTACACATGCACACACAGATCCACAGGAGGCAGGAGATTACATTAGACCAGCTCCATCTGCTCAGGGGGAGAGAAAGAGGGGGGGAGGTAGGGGCTGGAATTTTTATTGACCCAATTTCCACCAAAAACTAGATCTCAAACAGTCGACTGGTTTACTCTCTGGCCGGCTAACGAGCACATGAGCAAGGCACAAGCCCTAGACTGTTCCAGTAGGTCTGAGGCACACACACACACGCACACACACACACACACACACACACACACACTCCTCTGTTCTCCTGTCATCACAAACAGAGCCAGTACAGTGACCAGATAACAAGATGCCTGCTGATATCTATTTGTGAGCGTGTGTGTGTGTGTGTATGTGTGTGTGTGCTGTCTTTCATTTTACAAAGTGGGCCATTGTTGCTAGGTAACGTAGCAGGACTTGAGCTGTCTGAGAAGTCAAACAAAGATATTACACTCACTTTTAGGGTCTTTTATCACTGACTTTCCCTCTATCAGCTCCTGCCTATCTGCTGTTTTGTCTGTAATCTGATCAGCGTACACTAGATCAGGGGTTCTCCAATGTTCCCCAGAAAATGTTCCAAGGATCCAAGGACTTTGAATCATGTTAACACCGCTTTGTTTTGCCCTGACGTTCCGGGTGCTGTGTAATCAGATGTCTCTTTAGCTCGGCCAGCTTCATGGCTTTGTTCGCTAGCACCTAAAGACACATGACACATTTCAGTCTCCCGTCGCTGTCACTCGATATGACTGTCATCAAATTTGTGACGATATAAACTGACTCAAATATTTCTTCATGCTCGCCAGCTGGCTAGCTGGCTAATAGCTAAGCAGCAGCAGGAACAGTTCGTTGCGCCCTGAGTCAAATGACTGATACATGACAGATTGACGAGAAGTGTCACAGTCATATCAGAGTTTCTACTGCCCGAAAGCTAATGTGATTGGGATTAATGGACACAATATGCTGGTTTTATTGCTGCTAATGGTCCCCATCTGGACATATGTGCTTTTTAATGACACGGCATACTGAAAATGTGACGGTACTAGTTTTTCTACAGCATCGCAGGTACCGTCAGGGCTCGAGATTAACGTTGTCCCGTCGTTCCAGGGATGATCGAAAATGTGTTTGGGATGCAGTAAACACGCCATCGACACGTCTTTTCCCTGATAATGCTACATTATAAACAACTGCGTTGAAATTGGTAGGAGGAGAGCTAGTTAACGTTAGCCGTTAGGAGCCAATAAGCAGCACAGTCCAGCACGAAGCTAACAACTAGCGTTAATGAGAGGTGTCATTGATATACATTATGATGTGTTCAAGCTCTATTCAGTAAAAAGAGTATTGGGTGAAGGTAAATTCTAATGTTGTCATGATGTGTTTAAATGTAATCTTGTAATAAATCCAGTTGTTTGAAGGAGATGTTTTCACAGCAATATAAAATAGATATTAGAGAGGGAATTATGACCTGTTTAACTTCCTAACAAAAAAAAACAGTATGCAAACAGTACTAAAGGAGTGGATGTTGAAGTACATGGGATTTATTGTTTTTCTTCACAACAGTACATTTCTTTATCAGAAATGAATAACAAGGTTGTTGTTAGAAAGTCATCTGACTGACATCAATCACCTCATCACTTCATCTCAGCTGCAGTTTTCCTATGATTCTCTGTGGGGAAAATGAGCAGAAACTAACGAACAGAGACAAATGATACGAGCTCATGAATCACAAATCATCAGGACCGGGAGGTTTGTTTTGGGAAGATATTTATAGCATCTCTTCAGGGATACTTGCATCAAATCCTCCCTGCTGGCAGCAGCTACAGATAAAACCTCCTCAGGAATTCATTTCTAAAAAAGTACAATACACACACACACACACACATACATACACACACACACACACACACACTCAACATAAACAAGACGTGTGAAATTACAGCTTCTCCCTCTCCCCTTCTGTCTCTCTTGCTCTGAAATTAGGACAGAGGAGAGCTCTGCCAGATAACGTTGGTGTGTAGCAGCACACGGGCACTCAGCCAGATCACAGAAGTGTGTGTGTGCACGTGCACGTGTGTATGTGTGTGTGTGTGTGTGTGTGTGTGTACAGTGTCCTATTAGTTTTAATGCTGGCTCTGCACCATTGGTCTTTGCTACAGAGGTGGCAGACAGACACACTATCTTGTGGTTAGTGGTTGGGTTCAGCAGTGTGTCTCTATCTAAAGCATAGGTTGTAGTGGCTCAGTTTTAAAGATACTGGCATCATATGAAACTAAAAAAACCTAAGGAATCCATTGGTACCAACCATGTTATACTTGCATGTCGCGAAGGAGGCTAAATAACACTTGGACCATTCACAGCAACTGACAGCAAAATGTCATATGAGCAAAAGGCTGAATATCTTTTATTATAATCCTACATCCTTTCCTTCATTTCCTATATGCTGCAGCATGGCCGCCACTCTCTCCTCTATCCTCCCTCATTCCCCTTTGTTCACTTTCACACACTCTCTCCCTCTGCCCTTGGCTGTCGTCTGGTCATTGGAATTCACTTTGTGCCTTTGATGGGAGTCTGCAGTGAATGTCTTTAATGAGTTCACACAGTGCTCAACGCTCCCTGGGAGAGAAAGAGAGAGAGAGATGATGTAATATCTGGATGAGAGATGCAACCCCGCGCACACACACACACACACACACACACACACACACACACACACACACACACACACACTACACACACACTGCAAATGTTAATGTGAACACAGGAGGCTGAGGGAACAATAGACAGGTGTACAGATCATCAGGAGGGCTTAGATTCTTTAAAAGCATCCCTCTCTCTGTCTGTCTGAGTCACTCTCTCGCCCTCTGTCCACCAGTCTGCCTTCTCTCTCTCCGTCTGTTAGTCTTCCTCTCTGTGGTGTCAGGTGAGATCTGATCCCATGTCAGAGCTGCAGGAGGCCAGAGCAGAGCCATGCTGATGAATCAAAAACACCAACACCAGGTACAGGCTGCCAATGATGGATGAAACGACAGCGTTTGCCTAACCTCACCCACCAGATTGGTTTGTTACATCTGAGAAGCCGTCATTGGAAACTGTTTGCAAAAAAGGACAGGCACTTTCAAAAGCTACTTGGCAGATGATTGGATGAACCATCTGTCAATCAAACTCTTGCCGAAGTCAGTCGGGAGAAGAGCGAAAACATGTTTGACAAAAAGTATCCTCTGATTTACAGACGTGTCTTTATACATCCATGGCCACAGAATCATTACCGCTTTCAGTCCAAAATGTCGGTAGCGCTAAAGCAGCGCCATCTAGCGGCCGTTGTCAAAAAAGCACCAGAGTTTCGTCCCTTTGCTTCTATACTCTTTGGCCTCTCCATGTTGTCACACACACACACACACCTAAACCACGTCTGTATCTACCAGTAGCTCCTCACAGGATGCTGATTGGTCCGTGCTCTGGCTTGCCAGACACAATATTTTTTTTTAAAAAAAGACCTGTTATCCAAACCGAGAACAACAAAAACGGTATTGTGTATTTTAATGTTAGATATCTGATGTTACACACATGTGCCAAGAAGTCATGTAAGAGTGTTGCTTCATTATTTCCTGTGCTGTTGTAGTCATGTCCAGTGATCACTGTAACATAAAGCTGTTGTGTCAGTGTGGGAAGCCTGAAGACGCCCTTCCTTCCTTCCTTCCTAGGTACAGCACAAACACAACACAGGCAGGCCATTATCTAGATAAACACAGCCATTATCAGCTTTATTAGCTCCATTAATGGGACGGCGTACGTAGCCCGTCGCTGACTGTCATGTGTGACGAATGGGACGAAAAATACACAACATAAAACAAACAGAGACATGTAAAAAAATCAGCATCTTGGTATTTCTAAATTTAAAAGATGAAGTATAGCGTGGTATGACCAAAGCAGCACAAAACTGTTAATCTGAGTAATGTTGCAAATCAATGACCAGGACTTAGTTATGGTCGTATTGGAATTTTATACAATTCTTTGCACTAATCTGATGCAAATTGATTTGGTCAGGTATTTCAATTTTATTAAAATTTTTAACCATTAACAATTATTAAAAGCATTATATCACCATTGCATAGTGATACATGATTTTTATCTGTATCTAAGATTAAGAAGGAAGGAGGTGACCTGTTACTTTCCCAGATAATAGAATGTGAAATCATTGAAGACTCGTCCCATAAAGAATAACACTGCAGTATTTTGTTACGTACACTTCACTACTAAAAACAAATCACGTAGCGCTAAAATCGAATCACAGTATTACAGAGTCACTACGCTTGAAGAAATTGTAACACACAGCAGTAGCAATTGTTGAATATTACATTGGGAGTCTATCGGTCTTCATCTTTCTCTCCTGTCGGATACATCAAATCAACAATTTGTCTCAGCCAAATCTCTGTGAACAGATTCTGCATATGAATGTAGAATCTGTAGGCAACGGGACGAGATTGTGGCACCGAAAGCATTCTGGTTTCCGTTTATAGTCAGAGTTGTATCGACCAATCACGTTCAAGCAGGCTTTGGTTGAACGCAGGTAAACAGTCAGTGTAGAGAGCGAAGGAGGCAGAACACGTTGGCGGAAATTTAATCTGGGAACCCATCGGCTATCGTCTGATGACGATTTAGCTTTTTATTGGTTTCAAATTAGCTTAGTTGGTATTATTTACTACTATAACACGTAGACTAAAGACCTATGCTGTATCAGAACGTTGCATCACATCCTGTACGTCGGCAGCTGTCCTCACATAAAAGGTGTCATGGTGCGAGTGTGTAGGAAGAAGACGTGTCATCACAGACCACATGTCACACACAGACTGAGGAGGAGAGCAGAGCGGTGAGAGAGGAGATACACACAGAATATTCTGTTATTGAAGCAGCACTGCAGAGTTCAGAGGAACTCTGCTGAGCCACACCTCGAGTTAATGTGGTTATCCTGCCACATCAACACTGAACCAGGCCAACCACAGACCAGCAAGACTGCTAACAAAATGTGTATTTCTGACATACAGGAGTAATCTGTCCGCCTGACAAAGATCAGGATCAAAAAGATGATGCAACCTGCCCAACTTCCCCCTCTGTGTAATCTGTTTGAATTTGAGGAAGAAGCAATAATAGTGCTGACCACCTACAAATTAGCTAGAACAAAGGATTCCTTCAAGCATCTAGGATCAATATTTTTATAATAGCAATGTATTCAATAGGTGCTTTTCCATCCCCCTGTTTTTGTGCACAAAACCTGACATATTGCGAAAACGTTTTTAGGCTTGGCTGAGGTGGAAAGGTTAGGGTATCGATAAAAGCAAAATGTTAACAGATTTAGTGAATAAATGATGACGTACATGAAGCATGTGACTAACATCCACTGAAGCTTCTGTTCCGCTGAAGAGGCGGGAAAAAAGCAGCATATTTGTCCACTCCCATGCTGACTAGGGCTGGTGTATTGGCAAGAATCTGGCGATATGATACATATCATGATACAGGGGATGATGATTCAATATATTTATATATATATATTGCGATACTGTAAGCAAGGCGATATATTATGATTTTTTAAAATCAAAACTGTCATAGTATAAAAACACATATTCAACAACACCATTTGCACAAAATCTGAGGTTTTCTTTACTTTTTTTATGCAATCAGAACAGTGGGATCTGCATTTGCATTTATCAGTCGCTTTAGTATCCAACATCATAGCATTACTTTGAGAGGGCACAAACTATTAATTAAAACTTGATACAGTGTTTTTGAGAATCGATACATAATCATTAAACATAATATCGTGATATTCTTTATTTTTTATATTTTCTTACACCCCTAATGTTGATAAGAGCATTACATACTTGACAAATCTCCCTTTAAGGTACATTTTGAAGAGATAAAAAAAATGTTAAATGTGATTATTCGCAATTAACTATGGACAATATTTGAATCAATTGATTGCCCTATTACAAATATATAATATGACACATTCTGTGTAAGTACATAGAGAGAGCTGCATAAAACCGGAGTCAAATTCCTTGTACGTATATACTGTACTTGGCAAAATAAATTTGATTCTGATTAACTTTACAAAGTTGCATAAACTTTAAAGAATGTCAGAATAGTGAAAATGACTAAATGAATGTGGTAAGTCATTTTGAATGTGCTGGACAGTAGACTGAAATTTATACAGGAAGTTTTTAGAGGAACTCAATAGACGACATCAATTTCACAATGAAATATTTCAACACTTACAGTACAGTCGTAGCATTGACATCACTGCCGTATGAGATTGAGAGAGAGGAAAATGAAGAGTGAAGAGGCAACAGCAAATCCTGTCTTACTAAAGACGTTATCAGTCCCTCAGCAGACAGGAAGCTCAAACAAGACTCATTTCCTCCACACACACACACACATGCACACACACGCACACAGTGAAGTGAAGTAAATGGGAAGGTGTGAGCACTTCCTCTCCTGTGAACAAAAACAATATGAGAGGAAGGCAGAGCAGTGACAGTCGGACCTACGGTATGTGTGTGTTTTCCAGGTGTTTCAGCATGTGCATGTTCAAATTTCTGTGCATGCAACAGCATCTGCACTGAAGTGCAGATTGTGAGTGGGTGTATTATCACATGATGTGTGAGATGAGATGGTGTAGTGAGACAATTTTTTGAAAATTGACCTCATTGTATAAAATGACCTGTAGTGACCTCTAGGATAATCACAGCCTCATGAAACTTTACAGCCACAAACTAGAGAACTAGAGCATTCAGAGGATGGATGGCTTTACTAGCTAGTCTGACAATAAGGGGGTTTCTGAGCAGTTTACACAACAGAAGCGCTCGCCATCCAATCACAGAAAAATGCAGTTCTTGCAGAAATCTCTAAATGTCAAAGGTTTTTGATCCCAAATCACAGCGTGGCTTTTTCTATGGTGTTCCTCAAGGTCTTGGTGTCTTAATGTTGTATTTTGGAGGGATTATTAACCATTTTTATCAATTCTTGAGTGGAAAAAAATGAATGGTAAAAAAGCACCAAATCTGTGGAACAAATGGTATCAACCCAAACATTGCTGCAACAACTTATGAGACACAATAGAACATGGGAATGACCATCATATACTTCCATCATGTTCTAAACCCTAAAGAGCCCCTGTAGCCCCCCTAAAAAAAAGTCAAAAACAGGTTTATTGTGGGTCTCAGAGGGTTAATCGTTTGGTAAACAAAAAGCCCAAAGGGGATTTCTTCAAATGGCTTGTCTGAGTAACAGTCCAAAACCAGAACATATTTATTTTACTATCACACATGACGAAGAAACTCAGCAAATCCCCACGACTGAGAAGCTCAATTGACTACTAAACTATTAATGAAGAAGTTGTTTAGCTCTACATACTGTAGCACTAAAGCTCGTAAGCTCCATGTGATAAGGGGACAGTTATGTCTTCACATAGCTCACGCTATCCTCACTGTGTAAATAACACACACTGTCCTCTGGTCCATGTTAGGTTGTGCTTGTCTGTACTATATATGATCACCAGTGATATGACACACAAACCATGCTGCATCACATGACCAGGGGGTCACGAACCCAACCCAAACAGCATCTGTCACACACACACACACACACACACACACACACACACACATACAGACCATATACATTGGCATGCAAACAAGGACTCATACTAGGACTCTAATTTACACAACACTCCTCATTCTCTCTCTCTCTATTAAAAGATGCCTGCATCAGCACAGTGAGCAGCTGCGCACACACACACACGCATAGCTGCACTGACATACTTTAACAGATGACTAGTGTGAAAGGGAAAAGGTCACAAACATCTGTTTATGTGTGTGTGTGTGTGTGTGTGTGTGTGTGTGTGTGTGTGTGTGTGTGTGTGTGTGTGTGTGCGTGCGTGTGTGCGTGAGTGTGCGTGTGTGATGAAATGGGCAGTTTCCATTAGCTAACAGAGCTATGGTTATCCTACAGGAGAGATAAATGACAGTGCAGCCTGACACCACCTGTCATTAAACCAACACACACAGAACAACATGCCTCATACATGTTCACACACGTGCAATGCAAACACTGATGAACACAAAACCTTCACACACATACACACTTGAGATCGAACTGGACCTGTAACACACTGGCTGTATCGATGCCGTTTCGCATGAAGTGCAATGAAGCAGCAATCATGTGAATTATCCAGCTCCTGGGGGATTAGCTGAAGTCAATACTCTCACTGTACTGTGTCTGTATGTGTCGGTATGCGGCTCATAAGCAGCACATAGGCTCTTGTGTGAAACATACGAGACCTTTCTGTCAATGTCTACACATGTTGCATTTTTCAGACACACATTCATGCACGTTTTGTTTTCCAGGAGTACACAGCTTCCAAGAATATCATCTTAAAAGGGCTATCAAAGAGTACAGAAGCAAAAACGGGAGACAAAACTCTGGTGCTTTTTTTGACAATAGCCACTAGATGACGTTGCGGTAGCGCTAGGCGCATCGCCCTGCACGCTCATGTGACATATCCGGTTCTGCCAGCTACCTGCTAGCTGTATGCGGCTGTAATAATGGATATATTGGCTGTAATTCATCACCTTTATTACCTTATAATACACCCATGGGTTGTATGCTGTAAGCCTGTACCGTGGTGGATGTATTAACGTGTCTGTTCCCAAACAACCGGCTATCGGCCAATAGCTAGCAGTGCGCTGATGTTGCAATGGGACGAACAGTTGAACTTTCACTTTTTAGCAATATATATGTTCTTTGGAGGCTATCTTTTGTCCAAAACGCCAATAAAAAACTAGATGGATGGTAAGGTTGTTAGTGAGTAAGACACGGAGTAGCTGCTGTCTAGAAAGCCTGTCTGTGGGATGAGGAGATGCATATCGAAAGCCCACTGGCTGGTCAAAGGGTAACTGGAAGGCAGTGGTCCTCAGCCAGTCAGAAAGAGTTAACTGGGTGATGTGAAGTGGGTTGAATGGAAAATGTTTCAGCCCAACATCATTTAAATTATATAACAATATGTCCTCATATAGTTGTCTGCCCTGGAAATAACCACGGCAAACCACGGGGAATATGAAAAATGTAATATTTTTCAGGATAACATGAAGAGAATGACTCTCCATTCTGTTAAGAAATGATGAATTAATCATCACCACAAGAATTATGGATGTAGAGACATCTATCTTCTTTGTAGTGTGTGTGTATAAATCTGTCTCTAGCTCTCCCCACACAGTACACGATCAGCCCGTCATTAATGGGTCACTTCTAACGACATCTTCCAGGCGTTCAGTCCGGGACAACTCTCCCAGGAGACTGGAGGTCCCACTGACTGTGACCATTTGTCTGTCAAGTGTCCTCAGTGGGACGCAGAGTACTGAGAAGTGTTTTTTTCTGGGCTGTGGCAGACAAGGAAACAGTCGGTCAGTCAATGACATTATCAAGCACTAAAATAAAGAGATAAGACCGATCTTATCAGGCTTTTATGATACAGGGAAGCCATTATCAATACAGCTGGGACTGTTTCCGATTTAGCCTGATTCAAGATGGTACATTTGATGTCTTTCTGCGTGTGGAGTCGGCATTTTCCCCCCATGTCTACTCTGGTTTCCTTCCACGGGGCAGAGACAGGGCTGGAGTTGTCAATTGTTTTGGTAATCTAGTATTCTAAAGATTATTCCATCAATTAATTGAGTAATTGGATAAAAAAAAATACTTTTGCCATGTTAAAGATGCAGTGTGTAGAATTTGGCGGCATCTAGCGGTGAGGTTGCAGATTGCAACCGACTGAAACTCGCATGTACCAAGCGTGTAGGAGAACTACAGTGGCTGACGCGAAAACATGAGAGCCAATGTTTGGTTTGTCCTTTCTGGACTTCCAAAATATGGGCGGCCCGTCTGATTTTTAAGAGGTTAAATAAAAATCGCAAGTTGCATTAATGCGTTAAAAAAATGAGTGGCGTTAAAATGAATTTGCGTTAACGCGTTATTATCACGTTAACTTTAACAGCCCAACTATCAATATTATTTCTGATAATAGATCCCCCTAGATGCTACACACTGTTCCTTTAAGGAGAAATAGTAAACATACAAAGGAGAAAATAAGACTGTACAACTAATTGGTTTCCTTTTTTAGAAACAATCTACATTTTTATAGCATAAATAGCATATATTATCTGTCAAAACCCACCCCCTCTAGTGCATTTAAGTGCCACATTACATTCTGAGTTTCAAGGCTCAAGACTAACTTTTTTCACCACCGTCCCGAAAAATAATTTCAGCTGTTCCAAAGTTAGTGAAAACCTTAGTAGCTACAATCAACCATTTAGTTAAGTGTAATTACACACTGCAGACAAGACAGACATACCTACAGTTTATAAATACCTTAAAAACCTTTTTAGCTTCTGTCAGCATGAATCAAGTCTAGAAAAGAATTCTTTCAGAAATAGACAGCAGATCAGTCTTCCAACCCGTAGCTGATACTTTATCTAGATCAGATTACTGCGTCCTCCCACGGCTACTACTGCTGCAGCTGTCTCTATGCCAGCGGTACATGTTCTATTAATACTCTTATTGCTGCACAGAAGCACTGATCAATCCTACAATAGCAGACCAGAGGCAAGTTCTGCTGGATTTCAGCTCAGACATTCCTTGCTTCTCTCAGTCCTCCGCCCCTCCCTGTGTGTCTGCACTCTGCTGTGATCAGGCTGTTTAACTGCGTCTTTGTTCTTCGGAGCTAATTTGCTATTAAGGAGGAGAGCCTCTGTGAGGGATTCCACACGCTGCCTAAAGTGAGTGATTACACACCGGGCTCAGTGGATGCACAGCAGCTGGAGATGCATCCATTTACTGCCACACTACAGCTCTGCTATCAGCTTTAGAAGGGAAGTTAATGACCTTCTAACCTACTTGTGGAGCGAAAGCAATCCATTGATTAGTGGCTCGTAGGGCCGGGACGATACACCTATCTTCTGATTAGATACTATCATGATACTTGGGTGCCGATTTGATATGTATTGCGATTTTTAAGTATTGCGATCCTACGAGTATTGTGATTCGATATTACGATTATATTATGAGTTGTATTAGAGAAAACTATTTTCCACTACATAAACAATGTACGCACATCTGTGAAAGTCTACAAACCCATGAAGACCTATAGCTGAGATAAGAAGCACAAGACAGAGAGATGAATGAAAAGAGCATGACAGAGAGAGACAGAGAGAGAGTAAAAACAAACTGAGGCTAACAATGACAACTATGAGGAAACAGAGAAAGAGAGACACACTGTGTGTGTTAGTGTTTGTGTGTTAGTGAGTGGAGGTCACAGGGGTTTAGTTATGTAACCATGTAATAACTAGACAAGCAATCTGCTGGGTCCGTCTGTGTGACGACTAATCTGTGTCTGTGACTGTGGAGGTGTCTGTTTCTAGGTGAATGTGTCAATAATAATCAACGTCAGTGTTCCTGCGGACGTGTTGAAAGACTGTGCACGTGCGAGCAAGTCACACTTTCTGAACAACTTAACTTTGAGTTTAATTAAGGAGTGGGTAAACAAGGACAGTTTAAGTTTTGACCAAATTGTTGCTGCATTAAAAAGGTTTACACTTGAATTGTAATTACTGTTCATTTTTCGGGACTGAAAAAGTCTGATCGGTACATTCCTAACAAGCAGCCTGCACTTTGGTTCACTTGGAAACGATCCGAGACCATCTCTCTCAAGCGGTCTTGGACCGGTTGTTTTGGTCCACACCAGAGTTCAATTACAGCTTTCACAACTGCCCAAAGGAAACGCACCAGAGTTTGATTAAAATAGACTAAATGTTAGCTTGTGAAAGCAGCCCTAAGAGTAGGTAATAAAGTCACTTGTTATTCAAATTTGATTCCTGTGAACTGTTAATGGGTGAATAATCATCTTGAGCATGGCTCAGCATCTGGTAGAGCTTTGAAATAATTGAACCTCTAAGATTTCTGCAAGAAATTCAGTTAAAGTTAAGTGAATAAACATTTATAAAAGAGTTCTCATATAAAATATATACACATGAAAAATATCTATTTAACGGTTCTTTCTTAAAAGTCTGTGTGTCTGTGCTTGGTGCTACAATATCACAGCATCATGTTCCGTTAAACATTATTATGTTATCTTTAATATCACAATCCAAACGTTAACTACTCTTATGGAGCGCTGAGCAAAATTTTGGTGAGCAGGCATATGGAGAACGGAGATACGGTCTGTCAGATCCATGGAAAAGAGACGGCAAACTGGTTTGTAATGAAGGATTTAAAATTCACTCGTTCTGATTAACAGGGCTCAGCGGGCGGACATGTCACTTCACCGGAAACATCTCTAAACTCACAGTAGGGGGCGGATTCTACAGATTAGTTTATAACATCTTAAATCTGGCAGTAACCAGAGTCCGAAATTAACTTTTTGGCTCACCGGCCAAGCATATTTTTTACCGGCCAAAATAATAAATTGCCCTTTTCATTGAAATAATATGTTGAATACAAACTTATAGAAGAGGCCAGAGCAAAATAATGTAAATATATTGATGGTTAATCAATTCAAGCCTGAGTAATAGGCTCGGTCAGTGTAACCGAGCATAGTTTTTTATTACATGACTATTTTGGTACAAACGTTTACCTGCCAGTGTGGCGGATAGCCGTCTGAAATTTACTCGCCAAACAGAAAATAAACCCACGTTTGACGCTTGGCAGATGTTAATTTTGGACCCTGATACTCTCATCTCAACTCATCTCATCTCATCTTCAACCGCTTATCCGGGGTCAGGTCGCGGGGGTCACAGCTCCAGCAAAGGACCCCAAACTTCCCTTTCCCGGCCACATTAACCAGCTCTGACTGGGGGTTCCCGAAGCGTTCCCATTGCAGTGTGGAGATATAATCTCTCCACCTAGTCCTGGGTCTTCCCCGTGGCCTACTCCCAGCTGGTCGTGCCTGGAACATCTCCCTAGGGAGGCGCCCAGTGGGCATCCTTATCAGATGCCCTAACCACCTCAGTTGGCTCCTTTCAACGCGAAGGAGTAGCGGCTCTACTCCGAGTCCCTCACGAATGACTGAGCTTCTCACCCTATCTCTAAGGGAGACGCCAGCCACCCTAATGAGAAAACCCATTTCATCCGCTTGTACCCGCGATCTAGTTCTTTCAGTCATGACACAGCCCTCATGATCATAGGTGAGAGTAGGAACGAAGACTGACCGATAGATCAAGAGCTTTGCCTTCTGGCGCAGCTCTCTTTTCGTCACAATGGTGCGGTAAAGCGAATGCAATACCGCCCCCGCTGCTCCGATTCTCTGGCCAATCTCACGTTCCATTGTCCCATTGTCCCCTCACAAGACCCCGAGGTACTTGAACTCCTTCACTTGGGGTAAGGACTCATTCCCTACCCGGAGTATAGGCAATCCATCGGTTTCCTGATGAGAACTATGGCTTCCTGATAGTAATTGGCTTAATATCAGCGAAAGGAAAAACAATACAGTGATCATCCCTTCAATCGTTGATATATGATCCGATCGCCAATCGGCACAAGCCTACTTTCAATGAAAAGCATGTTCCAGCAACAGCAAAAAATTCAGCCAGAAAGGTAATGATACGCTTCTCAATGTTCTGCTTAATGTGCAACTTGGAATTCTTTTAATCTTATCATTCCATTGTTATTCATTAAAATCAAACGCATAACTGAACTGAGTGATCCACTGCTTCTTGAGGCTTACAGCTTCATTTCCCACTGGTGTGTGAGTGTGTGTGTGTGTGTGTGTGTGTGTGTGTGTGTGTGTGTGTGTGTGTGTGTGTGTGTACTAGATTTTGATGTTGTTGCTATGACAATAGCAGCAGAGGGGCAGTGATATGACGAATGAGTGAAAAAAACAGGAGGAGGAGTCAGACAGAGAGAAAAACAACCAGGAAAAAATGGTCTGTGTGTGTGTGTGTGTGTGTGTGTGTGTGTGTGTGTGTGTGTGTGTGTGTGTGTGTGTGTGTCTGTGTAAGTCTTTGAACTCTTATCTCCCATGCGTGTGCCAGATGGTGCCGTGCACTCCGCTATTACATAATCAAAACAGTGAATCACATTTCCATGCACACACTCGCAGCCGCTGTCGGGCAAACAGTCCAAAACTAAATGCCATCAATGTCAAACATTTAAGAAGCAGTGAGGCACAGACACACAAAACATCTAGCTCCAACAGACTCTGTATACTGTAGGAGTTCACAACACACACCCACACTGCTTCAGCAGAAGCATGACCACACACACACACACACACACACACACACACACACACACACACACACACACACACACACACACACACACACACACACACACACACACACACACCTGTCAGCTCACTGTGTGTACAGTGTGTACAGTGTGCACGTGAGGAATAGTGTGACATACGGATGACAACAAAAACACCACAGGAACCACAGTGGCACCACAACAAAGCGTGTGTATGTGTGTGTGTGTGTGTGTGAGATGACACAGAGACACAGAGCAGACTCGGCATCACAATGCAGATGTGTTCACCGATAACAACACACACACACAGATACGACAGAGTGTGGTGTTCCTATTAAGACCACTATCAGACAAATACATTTAACTGTGGTTTCAACTGCAACTTTACACCCACAGTCAGTCACAGCCCTCCGTCAGGATCCTTAGGTTACCTCCAAGTTTAACCATTAACCTCAAATCAGATCCTTTCTTATCTAAATCAATATAGATTACTTCCCTACAACTCAAAAACAAAGACATACTAACTATACTGATCACATGTAGAGCTCACTGCCAGCTAGTCGTCTACTAACTAGGGCTGTCTGAAAACACACATCAAATGTGAAGCCTTTATTCTGCTTCAGGTGCCTTTCAAATTGGTAGCAATATCTTGTATCAGATAGGGTTGGGGAAAAAAAAATCAATTCACATACAGTATGTATTGCGATTTTTTTTACGATTTTGAAATAGATTTTTTTATATTATATTATATACTCTCCATCACATGCTTTGTTCTCTCTCATTTACACACATTCCTCTCTCTTTATCTCACTCTTTTAGACTAGCCGGGAAGTTGCATTTGATCACTTTTCAAACGTCCATGAACATTACAAGAAATGTCCACCTCTTGTCATAACATTGATTCTCACGCTGACCAGTACTTTCTTGGCTGTGTAAATGAAGATGTGTACAAGTTGTAGCAGCTGTGAGGTTTATGACTGACCAGTCAGCGTTACTGGGGGCCAGTAACTATGGCTGAGCAACTAAATAACCAAAGACTGGTTCTTCCAGTGGACACACAGGTAAGGCACCCAAGTGTTTTAAATGGTTGTTGGGTTCCTTGAGGCTAACATGTCCAGCATCTCAGCTACAGAGGAATTAATCCAAAAACAACACGATGACTTAAGAAGTGGAGAAGAGTGTCAACGCTCCAAACCAAGTCCCTCACAACGAGGATAAAAACGGTGGCCTTTAGAAGCTCAGCAGATACAGCCCAACACAGAGCAGCTGGTAAACACAGCAGGGCTGCCACCCAGTAACCACTCAGACAAAGAAATGACCACAGACACACAGAAATGTAGCAACACAAAGTGAGGATGAAGAATGCAGTGTGGTCACATGGCTGCCTGTTTCTATTATGGTGTCCAGCCTATAAATAGAAAACAAAGGTCTTACCAGGGCAGGCCACTGTATGTGTTTGGCCTTGGTTGCCTGCAGCACGCCTCCTGCTCCTCCACCTGCTCCTGCTCCTCCTCCTCCTCCTCCTCCTCCTCCCTCCTTCCTCTTGGCCCAGACCAGCTGGTGCTCCAGTAGAAACAGCTGGAAATCCTCATAGACCTTCACCCACTCTCTCTTCTCCCACTCCTGGTCGTCAAACTCCACATATACCTGCAGCACACAGAAAGACAATTATCAATAACAACATCACAAACAAAAGCAATTAGGAGTGCAGTCGGGTTTCACATTTTAGACTTGGATTAGACCTGCCTATTGGACTAGTATTAGACTGAGAACACAGCTGCATTATTATATCAATTCTTCCTACAGTGCACGTTGGAGAAGAAGAAGAAGGAGAAGAAGGAGTTGGAGGAGAAGAATTATTTGTACATATGAAAATCGAAGTGTCCAAAAGTATGCACATTAACACAGATGCTGTACATATAAAACACACCATTAAAAACACATGGGACTCCTGGTTACTTTTGAAACACACAATCCAACAGCATATGAACTAAAAACAAAGGTTTGGGTTGTACGAGTGAAGCACCAGCAGCTCTTTGATAGCATTAAATTCCGTTTGATCAGTAGTCAACAACTACACTTTCATGAGTGCAAGACTGAGTGTGTGTGTGTGTGTGTGTGTGGCTGGGTATTAGCCATCTTCCTATCTTCTGCTACAGCCACACTAATATGTTTTCATTTAAAAACGCATAACTTTTGCTACGTTTATGCCTAGCGTCCACACAACACCGGCGTTTTAGAACCCCTAAAACGGAGACATTGCCGATGCCGTTTTAGTCTTAAAACTTGCGGGACGGATAGAAACGGGGACCTTTGAAAACGATGACGCAGACACCCACGTTCGCTTCTTGATTGGGTCTCATCAGTCATGATGCGTCCTTTCCTGATTCGTCACACCCCTACCGTGATTACCGTGCGACATGGATGACGAATTACAGGCGTTACTGACCTTGCTGTCTGTGCTAGCAGCTGTTGTGCAGTTAAATTCTGCATTTTACAATGCTAATACTGCCTACATGCGCAGGACGCAAACTATTATCGGTGCGATTTGCGAGCGGTGTGTCCAGCAGCATTACCAGCCCTACGGAGCAGACGTTTGAAGCGGCGTCTTGGAGGAGGGCGATGGACATAAACAGAGGACTTTCCTTTTGTTATCTGTGCTTATTTTGTTCTGCACAACGATTGTGAAGTTCACAAAGAAAACGTAAAGGAAACCAGGGGAAATGAGTAAGACGTGTGTTGACCACATTTCTTGACCCATAATGGAATAAACCTTTGATTTGTAACTGTTTATTTTTCAAGTAAATTTGATGTGTGAGGGCAACCTTGTAACTGTTTGAAAATTAAACTTTTTCCCACTAAATCTCTGTTTGAGTGCGTGTACGGGAAAAAATAGAGTATCAAATAAGACCTTTTATTATAGGAAGTACAATAATACTCCATTGCATTTTCTGTAACTAAGCAACCAATGGCAGAGTAGACAAATCTGCTTCCTGTTTACACCGGCATGCACATGCCCAGTGTGCATGAATGGTCATGTGATATAGGTGTGATGGTATGGACGGAGATTATTTCTGAAATGGTGCTTAAACAGATTGCAGATCATTTTTGTTTTAAAAGGAAAACATATTAGTGTGGATGTAGCCGTCATCACTCCCTCCTCTGTCTGATCTTTCTCCTATAACTCAGCCCTCCCTCACTCTTCCCTCCATAGGCGGAGAGGAAGAGGGATCAACGGGTGCATCTCTCCTCAGTCAGCTTCCCACCCTCCCCCTCTCCCACAATGCACTACTGCAGTCAACTGAGTGATCACTCCCCGCCAGCAGGCACAGAGGCAGCTACCTCAGTCTGTCCTCCTTTGTTTAGTGTTACTGCAGCAGTCTATATGTGCATTACCACCATCTGTTTACATATCCTTCATGTTGCGACCCGTCTCTCTCTCTCCACCTCCGTCCCCGCTGATGACTGCTGTCTGTCCATTCCAGTCAGTGTATTTTGTATCAATAGAAGTCATTCCAGGACACGGCTCCCTCCCTCCACACTCATCTGATCTAATCTATCCCTCTCACATGCTCTACCATCCTCTATCCATCCTTTCATCTCTAATTCATGCCAGATAACAGAGGTTAACCTCTATCTGTCACTGCCTCAGTCTCTGTTTCAGTTCAGCTGAGTGTCATTAGCATTTCTCATTAATTTCACTTTAACTATCAGCTTATTCTTTCAGCGTTGTGTCATTTAGGGACACGACTAGGGCTGTGTATTGGCAAGAATCTGGCAATACGATACGTATCACGATACAGGGGTTACGTTTCAATATATTGCGATACCGTAAGTAAGGTGATATAATGAGATTTTTTTAAATCTAATCTTAGGAAAACTGTCAGTATAAAGAACACACCGCCATATTTATAAAACCTGAGTTTTTTACCAAGTTGCTGGTGTACGATTTATTATTTTAATAATAAATATTAATTCAGTAAATTTATATCCTTATATTTATTTGTTACATTATGTGTTGATTCATTGTTGATTATTATTTTAAAAAATAAAGGCTTGTCATTTTTACAGATTTTCACATCCCAAAAATAAAAGAGAGAGAGAGAGGGAGGGAGAGATTCTTAAAAGAAACACTAATTGGATGTCCTTAAACAAACATACTCCGAAAGTTATTTTGTTTTGAGCTTCAACACGACACTGCTGGCCACACTTTGGAGTAAACAAGGTCCTGTTTTGTGGGCTTGAAAAAGGAACGAGATGGGAAGAAATGCTAATTGAGCTGCTGATTATGCGGCAGAGTCCCTCTCAGTAAAAACAACACTGAACAGAGTGAAGACTGTTTGCATTGTAATTGGTATTTTAAACACATTTTTATATCCGTCTCTTTAATAACAGTATGGCAATCCATACCGGCTCAGATTTTTGAAGTATTTTTTTACGCCCATCATTTGTCAGTCTCATGGAGCAGTTGCCTGACCATTTTATGAAATGTAATAATCACCACAAGACGCCCCCACATTTATTTACACACCGCGTCTGTGTTGTTGAAATGGGCCAGTTTCAATAAAAACAATTGGCTTTCAATTCTCTATACAGGCAAAACTCTTGTAGGAGTCTAAACTAGCAGTACTGCCAGAAATAAACAGGATACACACAAATACGGACACACGTGCATATGCACATTTTCATATTCTGCCCAGCCCGTATGTCAGCGCGAGCCATTAAAACTCAGCCTGACACTAACTGTTGCCTGTTGGCCCGGGGCCAATGACAGGCCATGTAGGGACAGGGAATTATAGGGCTGAGCCGAGTCTGCCAGGAGTGAAAAAAAAGAACACGGACAACAAACATAGAACTAGCCACCATCGCTGCTTCCAGCCGGCCCCTATACACCCGCACTATGGAACACATACAATGTCAAACAATCACCATTGTGTATTTATAGATCCAGCAGTTACGGAGCAATATTATCATTCATCAGGAGTGGCGTTTGGGTCCACCTGGTGATTTTAGTCGACTTCATCTCTGAAAACAGCTGCCTGTTGCTGCTGAAAATAACACTATGAGAGCGGTAAACAGTAAAGTTACAGATCGGACAGCTAAACAAGGAGCTGAAACTCACTATAAAGCTTTATATGCTGCTTTTTATACGTCTACCCACTGGCTCAGAAACTTTCGTCTGTCATTAAAGTTTGAATGGGTTCGATTTCTGCATTTTTTCCACATCTGTCAAAAGGCAAAAGAGTGCTGTTTGACCACTCAGACCCACCGTCCGAGCAAACGTCATCATCGAAAATGACATCTGATAAACATTCACTCCGTAAAGCACTTTATAATAAAGAAATAAAAGAATACAGAGATGCGGAAATGAAAGATAGATTATGGCAGGTGCAGAACAGCTTGGAATCTGGGATGGTAGGTACTGATCACAAAACAAAGGATGTACTAAAGATTAGACAGAAGTGATTGTGCTCGAGGCAGCTAAACGATAGCTTCTTCCTAATGTCAATCATTCATAAGCCCCGCTTTGGACTAACGCTATCCATCGCACCCACATAAATAATTCCGTTTTGTTCCGTATTAAGAATTTTGGCATTGGACTAAGTGTGCAAGGTCTTTGTGCATAACGTTTCTTATCGGATGACAGATTAAAATAACGCATACGGAAAATACATAGACTGCTTTGTGTGCAAAGACTTTAAGGATCGGCAATATGGTTGGAGTCAATATCATGGTGATATGGAGAATTTTGTTTCAAAATAGATAAATATCACAATATGGCAAGTGTACGCAAAATCACATACTGACATGGTATTAATCAGAATACAATCCCTAATATGACCCCAAATAATACTTAAAAAGGGACAGTGTGAACACCCCTCTGCACACTCCTCCGTTTCCAAGGCCGCGGTAATGTGAGACGCTCCCTGTGTAGATATGAGGGGCTCATTCTAAGCCAACGAAAACATGATTCCTAGTTTCGGGTGATTATACACGAATGAAAACATAGTTATGAATATTATATTCCATTTCTGCTAATAGATCCCCCGAAATGTTACACACTGGACCTTTAATTATTGACCACATTATTTCTGTAACATGTAAAACAGTGTCGATGCATGATATCAGCCATAACCATCCACCACGATTACACTTTTAGTTAATTCAATCAGTTTCACCATGAGGGAAATTCTCATCCCCCGTACATCTTTGTAGCTATACACTGTTAGCCAGACTCAAAACGCTTGTGAATGGTTCGACAGTTTAACTGCGAGCACCCAATTTTGATGCACAGACGACACTCCAAATGAAAAATACTGCACCCGATCAATTCGATTTTTTTGTGACGGCTAAAATCCTCCTCCTTATCATTAAAATATAAATAGTGTGTCCTTAACGCTGCAGCCAACCTCGTCTATCTCTGTACAATCTGCTGATGTGACACTCCGCCTCTCTGTCGGGCACAAGAGGAGAGACGATGACAGGGAGAGTGAGACATTCCTGTTAAACCTGTTGTGTCAATCACTTTATGTCTGTGTGCATGTGAACTGGAGTAGCAGCAGCAGCAGCAGCAGCTCTATGACACGTCTTGATCCTTTAAAGCTCTCGAGGCACCTCAGACGGAGTTATGTGCCATAGATCTATGATAGGTGAACAAAAGAAAAGAAAAAACACTACGCACATGCACAGCAGCAAGTGGTTTAAATACATGCGTCTGTGTGCCGTGTCTTTGTTTCTGCTGACTGCATAGCATCATCTGCATATAGATTACGACCACATACAGTACACACGCATGATTAGGGATGCAATGAGAAGTGAAGAACACAACTATAGATTGTGTCCCACTGTCAGCGCGAACCATCTGCATGCACTGATTACTACCAGCGAGCCTATTAATAACCTTGACACGTCCAGAGCGAGGATGATACTGTAGTCTGTCTACACACAGAGCACACCGAGTATTCAGTCGAGAAAAACATACACATGATAGGAATGGGAAAAAAAACTCTGTTGCTATAGTAACGGGAGATAGCAGTGAGCATTGGCCATGGACACACACACACACACACATACACACTCGGCTCTGAATCAGTAGGCTTCTATCAGCCACAGTGAGGAGCAGAAATAAGAGACAGAGAGAACAAAGGAGAGCAGGTGCCATACTTGAAACACTGTACAGCATCTGATATTAGCAATATGAGCTCTCAGCATCACTACAGGCTTGCTGGGTGTCACCTGCTCGTAGCAACAATTAAAGACACCGACCTCGACACAAGAATGAAGCCGACCACAGACTCAGGTTCATCCAATACGAACCCTGTGTCTGTGTGGTTGTGGCAGAATGATTAAGGAGTCCCCGAGCTAGACAAGGGCCCCACAGAGACCTGTTTTTAGGGACCCCAGTATCTGTAGCAGCACTCCCGATGATGCTACGTGGAATTGTCACCTCTCACTGAGACCACTTATTGTTCAACAGAGTGTCAGCAGCATCAATGCCATTTAGGGATGTTAATAATTAACCGTTTAACCGTTAACCGACAGTTTAACCGATTAACGCTATCGTTAACCCCTCTGAAACGGGGGATACGGAGAGATACAGACAGAAGAACATGTCAGCCTGTTGCTCTGCTCTGCTCTACTCTGCTCTGCGCTGCGAAGCCTCGAATATTTCTCTCCGAAGCTTTGAAGCCCAAAAAATGGTATTCAGGACAGTCCTACTTGAATGAAACTCGAAGGGGAGAACGCAAGTTTACTTCAATAAGTAACACTCTTATATCGTCATTTCAGAATGTGCAAAGCCACTACTCAACTGTTGTGAGGTGTTGTTACTTATTTAAATGCATTTACAGCACTTTCCTCCTATGGTCAACAGTGACATTATGCCTAAAGAATGCATTAAAAAAAATGCATAAAACAGAGAAATGGGTAGCATATTTTTGCCATCTCTATTCAGCCCTTCCATTTCTGTAATTGCCTTAAAATCACAAGGTAGGACACCCAGCGAGTGAGTGCATCAGCCTTGAGGAATGAGAAATGGAGTTGAGATGTTTGTACAGCTACAGGCCTCGAGTGTGAAGTGAAGAACAACAGCCGATAGAAGGCCAGAGACACAGAGGAAAGAGCGAACATTAGTCATGAATCGAGGAGGCTGTGCACAGTCAATGTGTATGTGATGTGCGCGTACATCGATGTGCTGTGTATATATATATAGTGTACGGTATATGACTGTATACATCAGTATATGTGAATGTGCGGTGTATAATCTGCCCATCACTAACGGCTGCAGAGCAGCTTTCTGGCTGGCTGCACTGGAGGCCGCCGGCAGCCAATGAGCACGAGGCATGAAAGCAAACGACCAATACAGACGGAGCAGCGGAATCTGCCTTTTAAATAGAGCGCCAGAGAGAGATGGAGAAAACACATAACCATACAGAGGAGACGAGGACAGAGGCTGCACTGGGACTATTTCCACTGAGAGGACTCAAATACTGGGAGACAAAGACAACTTATTTGCGTGCACTACTACTAATTGTGTGTTCGCAGCCCATCTCTCTGTCTGTGTGCTTTCTTTATATTGTGAATTGCATGATACAATTGCAAGTGAAAAAGTGTGTTATACTCCTTTCTCTTTTTATTTCACTGAGAGTGACCTAGATGTAATGAATCAATCAGGTCAGGTCACGAGCCTTACTTTCATTCTGAAGGAATGAAGTTGTTGTGTCTCCAGCCCAATAAGCCTGTTTAACCCTTTACGGTGATTTGATAAGGTTAATAAGCAGCTACATGGTCCTCCTCCTTTTCTCTCTCTCTCTCTCTCTCTCTCTCTCTCTCTCTCTGTCTCTCTCTCTGTCTGTCTGTCCCTCAGTCTTGCACTGCTGTAAGTCCGGTCCACACACACACAGTAAGCTCTATCCTGCTCTCCAAAAGCTCTAATCTGATTTATTGAGCTTGACTGCACAGAAAACATGTAGACTAGCCGAGCTAAAAAAGACTCCTCTTTCCCCTTTACCCCCCCTGCCCACAGCCCCACCACCCTTCTGCCTTGCACACATAGAACAAGAAGCACGCACACACAAAATTGTGTAGTCCAAGTATATGAACCCCACCATTATTTTCAGGAATAGAAACACTGCTACTCCTGCTGGAGGACATGTCACGTCAGACGCAGCGTCACCACACACAAACCCTGCATTTGACATTAAAAGGGATTATCGTCAATATTCAGACTAGGGCTGCCCCCTTCTTAGTCGATTAGTCGACTAATTGGTCGTTTTGGTCTTAGTCGACTAAGATTCTTTAGTCGATCAGTCGGTTTTTATGCTTTTTTCATGCTGAATGATTTATTTTCAAGAAGCTTATGAGCACTCTGGTAAACACAACATCTAAAGTGTGATTCTTTGTGGAGAAACTCAGTTCTACAGATCTGTCGATTAAATCAACTAATTGATAAGTCAAAGAGTTTCTTTTGTCAAGGGCAGGACTTAATACGAGAGAAATTATTAGGGGCTATAGCTCTTTTAAATGTATCATTATTTGTTTCCTTGCACAAACACATACTATTATTAATTATTAATTAACAGTAGTAAAATGAATAATACACTAACATAAAAACATAACTTCTCTGCAGTACATTTGCATGTTGTTTCAGGGACATATATCACAGAGTATTGGCTTATGTCACTGTTAGAAATATGGGGAGTGATATGCAACAATGGTTTTGAACCATAGTACCGTGGGCCACTATAACACCGGGAGACTGCATATCTATAACAAAAAGCTTGTGTTACAAACTGGAGGTATGAAAGATGTGTGTTTATCAGTCAGGGAAAGATGCTACTGGTTGCATTGTGGGAAATGAAGGAACCCGTGTTTTAGAGCTTGACCTATACAAGGGAACACAAGATATCTCTTCTGCTGCTGACACACAGGATCTTGGGGCATGTAAGCAATTACCAAATGTATTCATTTCAAACAAACAGGAAGTGTCATCAGCATCATACTTTATATTCCAGTGCGGTTTTCTGCTGCCGCAAAACTGCTTGTACTGGCACAGTATACTGGCACTGTGTATCAGTTATGAATCAACAAGTCCTGATGGATATGGTGCAGGAGTGGCTGAGTGGCATACGACATCTACTCCCAGAGCCACCGTTAGAAACAAGGGAGGGAGAGAAAACGACACAAAAAAGCAGAGATAAAGACCGCAGCTGAGTCTGACAAAGACAAGTCACTCTTGTGCTCGTGTGAAATTGTCAAGAGCACAGACCTGCAGGTCCTGAGAAGAGGCAAACCATCAGAGAAAAGGAGAGTGGATAATAAGGAGGAGCAAAACAAAGAACTAATTATGTAACAAAAGATAAATAAAGAAGAGGGAATGGATGACGGATGAGAATGTCTAATTAAAAAGGGAAAACAGGGTGAAAAGAGAAGCATAAAGGAAACACTAAGTAAGACTTGATTAAAAATGCAATCAGAGCGAAAACCGGGGGACTTTAATGAAGGAAAGTGGTGTGTGCTGGTTGTAAAAGGACACAGGAGGACAAGAAAACACAAGGCAAAATGAAACAAATGAAAGTCTGAAACTGCTGATAATTAGAAGAGCTTCATTTGATCGTTATTTTTAAAAACAAAATGTCTAAAGGAGGAAAGATGATAAATCTGATTCTACAATGAATGAAAGAGCAATAAAAATAGAGGAATGAGATGATGAGAGAAATGGATTCAATGGCATGGGGGAGGAAACAGACAAAGAGAGGCAAGGAATAGAGGAGAGGAAGATGAAAATGATGAAGAGGAAAGCATCACCAGTGACAGAAAGATTAAGCACGAAGGAGAAGAAATGGTGAAGAGGAGGATGAAACGGAACTAAAGGAAAGAACGAGGAAAGGAAAGGGAAGAGATGTGATGTCAAGAACAAAGAAGAAATGAAGATGAGAGCATCATCTGTACCCAGTGATGGAGAATGACAAATGTCGAATACAACTAAGGGCAAAAAGGATTAGGGCAGAAAAAAGGGAGGCTGGATGAGATGAACACAAAAAGAGGAGAGTCAAGCTGCCTGGAAACTGAGTGACTAGCCTACCGCAACGGCAACCAGGTTGACAACGCCGTAACCAAGGCTCCCCTTCCCTGACAACGGACCAAATGATGCTGCTGCTGCTGCTGCTGCTGCTGCTGCT
>CAKAOH010036553.1:0-19374 GCA_916701665.1 Sebastiscus tertius | reverse complement strand
GGAGGAGGTCACAGTACATCCTGTTCATTCAGCACTGAGGATGTCATGGAGCATATTTGTGCCTTAAAATGTGGCAAAATTCATTTTTTTATACTATATGTTAATGATGGGAGCATAATATGGTTTTCTATACAAGCATCCTCCTCCCTGTGTCCCTCAGGAGAGCTGCTGGTGAGAATAAACCGATTAGGGCCTACCATGGCTGGCAAGGTTATAGACCTGAAATACATATGACACACTGACAACCTCTAAAATACACACTCTTACTCTGCTTGTGACACATTTTTTCTATTTCTATTCAAATAGACTGACAGAGAAAAAGGACATGAGACAATCAAATTTCAATATTTCTATTCAAATAAAAAATTATATTCGAGTCAAAAGCAAAATCACAGTGATAAATGCTTTTCTATATAGCCGCATAAGACAGGAGCTATACTTGCTACATCAATTTGTCGCAGTCTACGAGAACAGGGTAAAACACAGTTCCGCATTACAGTCAATGTCACTCAGACAAAACGGGATTTCCATAAAGGAAGGGGAAAAAATGACATCACATCAGCCCTTCCTTCCTCTTCCTTCCTCATCCTCCTCCTCGAGATATGAAATATCAGACTATAGCGCTCATTTTGTCAGGCCACTTCAGGTGGGCTATACAACACAAACGCAGTTATAAAGTTGTAATCGTCAGTCTTACCCCCATGTTGGCGCAGTCACTCTTCTCCTCTCAGGTGATGCACGGCTTGAGAGGTGTCAGCCCCTCGCGTTGAATTATATCAAAATGCCTTTGCCTTGAAAAATAGAAGAGAATATGCTCAGTTGAAAGGGTTTGCTTAGAGAAAAAAAATGAAAAAAAAGACGTCAGGGCATTTATCTATATAGATCTGACTATTTTTTTTTGTGGGGTTTTAAATAAACGGTGTCTCAAACCTTTCCAAATGGTTAGGCTTCAATCTTCCCCCCCACTGAGACGTCTTTCAAATGAAATGCTGCGGTCTCAAGCGGAGCATCACGCGGGGATGCGCTTCCTTCCTCTGCTCTCTGATACTTGCGGTGAAAGACCGGCGGAACTAACGAGCCGCACTGCTACCTTTTCAGGACTTGATCTCCCTCCGCCGCTCTGCCAGGTTACCGCAGTACTCCTCTTCTGGAACCGCACCGCACCGCACCACTCCGCCAGTGGAACAAGCGCCGTTATACCCGCCCTCCGCGTCACGCAGCTCGACCAATCACAGCTCGGAGCGTCTCACCGGTGATGGAACGCTGACCAATCAGGTCAATCTAAATTCTGCAGCGGACCAATAGGAAGCCAGCTCTGCCCCTCCTGCTTTACTGCAGAATTCAGAGGCTTGCAGCCAAGCAGCGTCGCGAGTCTCTAGGCTGAATTTTTTTTTTTTATAGAAATGGACGCACAAGGTTAGACTCTAGTTGTCGTGATTGTATGTTTTTTGCTCATCATGCAATGTTATTTATGTCACATAAAGTTAGTGGATATTGTGTGCGTTTAATGCATGTGATAAAACACCTGGATGTCTCATCATCGGTCGTGTTGGTTCCTGTCATGAGCATGTTCTGCACATCCATATGACACTTTCTGTGGCCTTGGTGCAGCAGACAGACGAGGCAGCAATACAAGTCATATAGTGTGCGTGTGAGATAAGTGCAGATATAAGGAAAATGGGTCGAAGTCAGAATGAATCCTATCACTTCACAGTTTAGCAATCTGTCACTGCACGTTAGGGGAATTGCAGCCTGACTGTGTTCAGTTTTGGCAATGCAGAGTCAGCTATTTAAGCTGATTTGGAGATACTTGCACTCAGTGGTAAAGGTAAAATTAAGGTAAAAGGTAAAATTAATACAAGTCATAGTGTGCCTGTGAGAGAAATGCAGATATAAGAAAATGGGGTGAAGTCAGAATTAATCCTATATTACTTCACAGTTTATCAATGTATCACTGCACGTTAGGGGGAATTGCAGCCTGACTGACAGTTTTGTCAATGCAAAGTCAGCAATTGTAGCTGATGTGGAGATACTTGCACTCAGTGGTAAAGGTAAAATCACTGACATGGACGTAAAGAATCAAATCTGACTTGTTTCAGCACTATAATCTGGGGGTCTTTGAAGCTGTTGACATTCATGAGGGCAGTTGTAAATAATGTAATCTTACTGTTGACATGTGGGATTGGCAGCTGCAGCAAGTATCCACACACCCCGACAGGAATGAACTAGTCTAACAATCCAGACTACATTCTTTAAAGACTGGACAGCCAGAAAGAGAGAGAGGGACGGAAAAGATAGAAGAGAGACAGAGCGGGAGGTGTGCCAAGTGTGGGCAAAGAGAATCAAACACGAGGAGAAGAAAGAAAATGGGTAGTTTGGAAAGATTGTGTAATTTTTCTGGCTAAAATAGATTCAAAGACAGACAGAATGAGAGAGAAACAGGAGACTGGCCCATATGCAGCAGTGATTTGACATTTAAGGCCTTTGGTCACGTTTTTCCTCTCTGCTTTTCATTGAAGGAATGATGCAGCACACATGTTTAGAGTCACTGAGTTGTATACGCACTCTAACAACACACACATTCATGCATATAAAGCCATGTCTGTTTGCAAGACAAAGCTGAGAGTCACGCTTGCTTAGTGTCCCTGCAGCAGATTGTTGCCATGCCTCACTGCCTTCCTCTCTGCAGGCCCAGACGATGACCATGCAGCACAATGAAACCCCCGAGCATCAAAAGGGGGTTTAGATCAGGGTTAGAGGACAGTCAGCTACAACTCTCCTCAAACATGCTGCTATATTTAGTGCAGCTGGTTTTTATTATTTAAGCTATGCGAAATACTGCAGATGACTAACAAATGTCACTAATTAAATTTAGCTGTGAGTAATCACGTTTTTGTTTATGTTTCGTAACCCTCTTGAACTACCAGACGGGTGGGGTAAACTTTCAAATACCACATTCTGTTCCCAGTGTGCCAAATCCCGCCTAGACTGCACCCACAGGATGTGGAAGCACATGTTGATACTTTCACTTTATTATATATTTATTTATACCCTGGTCTGGTTTCGAAAGAGCAATTGGCACAGCTTGTATGAATGACAGGTTACTGCATGTAGCTAGTACTATGTAGAAATTGCACTGCAAATACTATGAAAAGCAACATAAATATGTAGGCATAATATACAGTAGTATCAATAGATAGACTCTTGTATTGTTAGTCCTTTCTTTTCAAGAGGAATACCTTGTTGTAAAAGTATCGTATACAGCTGAAGCATTACAAATCTGGTGGCTTCCTAAATTTAAAGCACTTTGGCAGTACAACACTGCAATTCATACTGGAGACAAATTAATTTCAAGGTTTTAACAAAACAAAATATTCAATTTGTTTTAATTTTCATGGACCAACCCCCCCAAAATGAGGGGATGAGTATTAGGCTTAAATTATGCTATACAAGGGATGTACAAAATAACAGAAACACCAATGACATTCAACAGCCTTTCAATAAAAAGTATTTGGTGAACCTCATAATGTTTGGGTGTGGTTGTGACTGTAGGAGGTCTTGGTTTGGAATATTTATTCTAGGGCAACTTTACTGCCAACTGTCTCTATTATTTTGCCCACCTTAATGCCTACGACATGACTGTTTTCCTGTGACTGTCAACTTGTTTCTTTAAAGGTGCTAAATGCCAGATTGGGAGTATTTCTATTGCCTCTGCGTGGCTCTCAACATGGTGACGGCTGAAGGGTGCTAACAGCGCTAACAGTGGAAACGATGGCAAAAGTGAAGATAGTGCTAACAGTGTCAACCTGGGGGGAACTGGAGGGTGGGTGCTACACTTCCGCAATGGCACCGTCGGTCAGGACGGCGTTATCAGCTGTAACCGCCACATGAGAGCGGTGCAGAGCGGTGCAGAGTGGCGGCTGTGAGCTAGCCAGTGGGGCACGCTCATATGCACGAACATGCACGTCAACAAAGCACAGAGAAGCTCTGATTACAACACACAGCAGCAAATAGTTGTTTGATGCTATATTGCTGCTCTGGATATCATATAGAGCACCTTTCATGCTTATTGAGTTATATAGCTTTACAAAATCCTTTTATCATAGAAGTGTTGAGACATGTATACCATACAGTAAACTGTGAGGATTAACAGATAGAATTTGATCCTGAAGCACTCAGTGCTGCCGATGAGGGTGACTTTGTCACCGTGCTGCTGCTAATAAAGTTCTTTTCAATCTCATTTCAACCAAAATGGCTGCCAGTATAGCATCCTTTCTTAACCTCTGTTATACCTTCATGTTGCCCACCTCCACCCACACCCCCACACCTACCACCACCCACCCCCACACCACCACCACACACCTCCCTGCCATGCAGTACAAGAAAGGAGGGGAGGGAAAAAAATCCCCCAATTCTCGGTCTCCACAGCAACAGCAGTCAGATGACCTTGTCTCCGACTTGTTCTGCTGAGTCAGAAATTGAGGGATGGGTGAGGGGGATGCAGGCAGGAAAGAATAGGAGAAAGAAAGAGAGGGAGAGATGGATGACACAGAGAGAAAGCTGGTACTAATTGTTATTCTAACAGATTCCGGCTGTGTGGATGCTGCTCTTGTAGACAGTGCTGTGTCATACTGGTTTACATGAAGCTGATGTCTTGAAGAGAACATCAAGAGAGATACAAGGCCCTGTGCAAAGTGTGACAGCATGCGTAGTCAGTGATTTTGGAAAGTATGATGGTGTACTGTATGAATCAGAGCTGCTGATGAATATCATATGTCATGAGGTGTCATGGATTATGTGTGCGGTTTGGAAAATATGTGTGGGCAAGACTAAAATAGAGTCTGTATATAGTATCTATATATACATACACTACATAGCCAAAAGTATGTGGACAACCGGACAATACAGTCTTGTCAAGCAACTCATTTTAAAAACCACGGGCTTGAATACACTGTTATAACAGCCTCCTCTCTTCCGGGAAGGTTTTCCACCAGATTTTGAAACCTGGCTGCAGACATTTTATCCTATCGTGCCGCAAAAGCACTCAGTGAGGTCGGACACTGATGTTGGGTGGTAAGGCTTCATTCCAGTTCATCCCAAAGATGTCAGATGGGGTTAACGGTCAGGGATCTGTGCACGAAAGTCACATTTTTCCACACGAAACTCCAAAGAGGCCATTTCTTTATGAGCCTTGCTTTGTATATGGGGGCACTGCCATGTTGAAAAGGAAAGGACCTCACCCAGACTGTTGCTATGCAATGTTGGAATCACTCTATGCTATACCAGGGGTTTTCAATGTCTGCAACTGTGGGCCTCCCCTCAGACAAAGCTTGGAAAAAGCCCCACCTTAGATTACTCAATTCCTGGATGCCTATGGGATCATGAGTATGTAATTTGATCCCATAGACAATAAACAATTGAGCCAAGATAGTCTATTATTGCTCTTTGACATAACTTCAGACTACACCCATTACATAAAAAAATGTTTGTCCTGAGACATTTATTAGTTTTTGACCCTGGGAAAGTAAGAAAAACAGTAAAATTCCCCAAAACTACTGTATCTCTGAACTATGTAGATAGAATGTGTGTCAATAGGGGCCTACTACACCCACTAGTATGTTTTATCATCTATTCACATGGTAGATCACTGAAAGAAGGTGTAACAGAAGATGACAGTGACCTCAAGCAACCGTCGAATCGGGTGAAGAAACCAAATCATACATTTAAGCTATATGTGATCTTTTCCCTCTCCTGAAAGTAAAAGTGAGACCCCCTGGAGAGGCCTGCCTCACACTTTGAAAACATCTGTGCTATAGCATTAAGATTTCTCTATACTGGATCTTAGAGACCTAGAGCTCAAACCATGAAAAACAACCCCAGACCAAAGGTACATCATGTAAACCAGCTCGTCCACATACTTTTGGCCATATTATAAGTAGACAGTCAAAATTAGGGTTTGAATGGGAGAGTACGGAGTCATCTGTATTTGTGTTTGTGCGTGCATGTGAATGTGTGTGTGCATGAAGGTGATCCTAGCTAATCCGGTTTTATAAATGTCTGACATAATCTGTGTTCCACTCACAGAGTCCAGAAGGGAGGAAAAGAGGCAGAGATAGAGAAGAGAAGAGGAGAGGGTTGGGATCTCAGGGAACAGATGATGGAAAGGCAGATGGGGTTAAGGAGGATGACAGAAATGAGGCGTGCAGGGAGGGAGGGAAGAAAGTGGATAAGGAGGACAAGCAATAAGACAGAGATGAAGGAGGAAAGAGCCAGGTGGGTGGTGGAAAATTCCTCTGGGATTTAGCGTGGAAAGAGTGACATGTGACCGTCAATGAAGGTTCAGTTATCATGGAGTGGCAGATGTGTGGTAAAGGGCAAGAGAGGAGAGATGGACGGCAGAGCAGAGTCCGTATTCAGATAAGGAAAGCAAAGAAGCAGAAGGGAAAACAGGAATGTGTCAATGTAAAGGAATGTAGGTGCAATGGAGAAATGTATCCATAACACTTAAAACAGTTCGAATACACACACAAACACATGAGGTTGAAGTTAAAGAACAGAATTGCAATTAGGAGATATACTGTAATCCCTTACACAAGACACCAGAAGCCAAGCAGGAATGTCTCCCAGATTGTCTTCCTTCAGGGAGACATTATGTATATATCAGGTTATATACTTTTCTTAAAGACAAAGAAAACCTTTTTCATTGGTCAACTTACTTCTTACACTATAGTATAATGTGCATAATGTGCATTTTGTTGTTGTTTTTTTCCTCATTTAGGTGGACCAGGGCCCTGGTATTGTGCATGCTGGCTCACTGGAATGGCTGTGACATAGAAATAGGAGTAGAATAGGCATTCCCATTCAAATGAATGAAGCAGGATGGTCAGAACGGCAACCATTTTTATGTTTACCGTTGCCATGTCAACTGTTGTAACGGGCTAACTTCCGTATGAACTTCTGCATGAACCGACGTGACGCGTGTAACACAACAGCGTTGGCATCTAGTGTAGTCCCACCATGACGGCTGTCCCTTTTAAAAGTAAGAAAGAAAGTAAATGGTGCTAAATGTGAGATTGGGAGCATTTCTATTGCCTCTGCATGGTTATCAAAATGGCAGCAGCTGAGCCGGCGGCTTGCAGCTAACGGTGTTAGCAAGTGGTATGATGTAATGCAGGAAACACAAAGGCATAATGACAGAGGAAAGAGATGAGGCCGTTGGGAATATCAACATTTTCCTCAAAGATATTATAAAATTACAAAGAAAAACAATAAATGACTAAAATTACAATATATTCACTTATTATGCACCGGAAAAATAACCTCCATTTATGACAACGTCAACAAACACATCACAACTCGCAAACTCTGAGCTTTCAGAAACGTTCCACTTCGTCCAGATCGTGAATACCACAAGAGGGGGGCATTCATATGGACTCTTCTTGTGAACACGGTAAACACAACCCCATTTGAAGGCACATTAAGAAACAGCATTTAAACCTTACGGCCGGAGAGCCGAATTTACAGAAAAAACATTATATAATAATAACAAAATATGAAGAATCCACACTTACAGATTTTCTCTTTGGTGTCTTTGTGAGAGAGACTCAGGACCCTAGTAATTCAAATTCCTTTTTCACTTGTCACAGCAGGAAGAGCACAGGTGTTACTGATAACTTTAACAATGGCTCCATGCCATTTGAATATCCCAGTAATCCATGCCAGCAAGCCAGCATGCACAACACAGGACACCTAATACAAACTTTAATCATAGTATTAATTACACCTGTGCCTTTCCTGCTAATGGTGCCTTCAAATGGGGTCGTGTTTTCCGTGTTCACGAGAAGAGTCCATATGAACGCCCCCCTCTTGTCGTATTCACGACCTTGTAAGTGGAAAGTTTCTGAAAGCTCAGAGTTCCTGAGTTGTGACGTGTTTGCTGATGTTGTCAGAAATAGCAGAGGCCATGGAAGTTCATTTTTCAGCACATAATAAGTGAATATATTGTGATTTTAGTGGTATATTACAATTCTTTGTAATTTTATAATATAACAGGAAAATGTTTATATACCCAATTGCCTCACGTTTTTCCTCTGACATTATGCCTTTGCTTTTCCTGATTGTTAACCTCTGTGGCTTCTAGACATCGACAGTGGATGAAAAAATGTCTGCCAGGAATACATCCAGAACGTTCTCAGGATACACTCGTACACCTGAGTGCACACGGACACATGCGGTACATTAGATTTATTTATGATAATCAACCCTAACGCACACGACTTCATTATCGTCACCTCCTCTCTCTCTTTCCATGTACGGTATGATTTACTGTTTCTAAAGCATTTCCTCTTTCATACGTCCTCCCTGACCCCTCCTCCTCCTCCTCCTCCTCCTCCTCCTCCTCATCCGATAGCTGTCCTTTCAGCACCACAGCCACTGCAGCAAAACCCTGCTTCACTCTACCTTTAACACTATGTGTTCTTTCTTTTTTTATATCTCCACCTACGTCTTACCACATACAAGCCAGTCTAATCTCTGCCAAGAGCAAACAAAGAATTGGGAACACCATTCTTCTAATGTGAAGCATCTGCACGTCCAATTTAAGTGGATTTGATTGTTCAGATATATAGTTTCCCTGGAAAATCATCAGCTGCTAATTTGTTGTACTCGAGTCAGTGGATTCAATATAACATCTTTTTATAAACTCAGAGTAATGATTGAAAGATTTATGAGTGAAACTAAAAGGCATTTAATGAAGTCTCAGTCTGCAAGGCCATTAGAAGGCAAACATCCATCCACTTGTTTTCCATTCCATGGAACGGCCTTTTAGGAGGTTTTTATTCTTAGTATGCACTTAAAGCACACTTAAACCACCATTAAGACTTCATAGATGCTAATATGCTAATATTCCACCATTAAAACTATAAATGGTACCCGGATCACTCTTTCCGAGTAATACAGATACTTATAATCTGGCTTGACAGCAGACTGTCATTCAAGGTTCATATTTTAACATTTCACTTTATGTCTGCACTTGATTATGGGGATATTCGGAGCTGTCACACTCCTCATCATTACTTCAGCAGCTAATACTCATCACTGCTCTCTGTATCACAAAGTTGGATGGATTTATTACCTATTAAGGTCCACTGTAAAGGCTGCCAAACTACCTCACATTTCAATCTTGTTACTACTGGATATGATCCAATAACTACGTAACCTTAGATATTCCCTAAGTATATGTACTAATCATGGCAGAACTAGTTTCCGTTATTATGCACCTTTTAAATGGAATGAACTGCAAACTACCCTCAAGATAAGCTTCATTTTCTGATGGTTTTTTTATTCTTGTAATTGTTTTTTAATACATACATATTATTAGTTTAGTTTTTTAAAAACATACATACAGATACCCGTATCGGAAATGCGTCCGAAACTGCCCGAAATTTGGGATGGAAGATGGAGTATTGGGTATCGTTGAGTATGCCACAGTCTATGCACCAATACCATACTTTATTAACCCAGAAAAATATCAACTTGTTTAACCGGATATCGAAAATGTATTTGTTCATGTTTTACAAAAGGTTTAACCTGAGCCAGGCCATACAGCAAAGATAGTAATCATATCACATCCATATATTGGCCAGTAGTAAACAGCTGTTAAATAATAATAATAATAATAATAATAATAATAATGATAACAATATATATTTGTTATCACGCTGGTATCGGATCAGTACTCGGCATTGGCCGTTACCGCAAGTTCAGGTATCGGAATTGGTATTGGGAAGGATTTTTCTAGTTCTTTGTTAATTGTGGTGGTCTCGTCTTATGTTTGTGTTGCTTTTGTTTGCCAGTTGTCTGAAAATGAATGTTTCTTGTTCTCAGGCCTTGAAAAATGATTAAATAAAGTTTGTATAAAAGCATTCATACCCTGTAAGAAGATAATTTCTTTGATGTAATAGGTTATTCTTACAAAATGCCTATGGTAAGAATTCATTTCAGAAATAAAGAAACTATTCAAGGCCTCTGTATTCATTGAAGCCTCACAGACAGGAAATGAGCATTTGAGAAAGTCCTCAAGGTTATTTAGTAAAATATTATTTGCTCACTACCTTCTAATGCTCTACCATATGTTGTCACCTATTGTAAGTGCTTTCTGATTCTTTGTCTTTTACCACCCTATTTCTCACAGTAAAATCTTCTATTAATAGTCCTGTACACCCACAATGTGTTTTCAGTTACAATAGCAGATGCCTCGGGTGTTGGGAAGGGTATTACACAATCTCACCAAACTCTAAAGCGCACTTATACAAATGATAAAGGTGTAATTGTCACACCCTGAGGAATATATCAATAAAAAATACAGTTTGTACGAGCCCACAGAGTCCTGAGAAGAAGTCTAACTAAGCAACATAAGTGAAAACACCTGAGTGGGTGCAGGAAGGTGTGAAGGGGTTTTAAAGAAGTACTTTCTTGCTCAGTTAGATGAGAAGATTGATACCACTCAGGTATGGTCAACATGAAGCTACAGCCAACAGCCGGTTAGCTTAGCTTAGCATAAAGACTTAAAACAGAAGGCCTTTGCATAGAGCAAGGCTAGGTGTTCCCCCCTGTTTCCAGTCTTTGTGCTAAGCTAAGCTAACCAGCTGCCGGCTGTAGCTTCATATTTTCATTAGAGAGTGGTGTCAATCTTCTCAACTAACTCTATCAGTAAGGGAACAAGCGTATTTCTCAAAATGACAAATTATTGATATTAGACTAAGAGAATTTCTGAAGCCACTCCAGTGACACAATAACATGAAATAAAGACCAAACAAATAGTCAAACGGGCTAAAAAAAGGTTGAATGAATGCATTTGCATCCCATGTAGTCTGTACTGGCTGCAATGGAAACATCCACGTAAATATGTTACAGTCAGAGCTAGTGACGTAGAATAAATAACGACAAATACCGCTTATGGCGGGCAGGTGGGGGTCCAACAAACACAGGACTTTCAACCAGGACCAGACCGGTGTTTTATTTTATGAGTTATGTTAGTGACGTTTGCCACGTGTTTCTGAGTGACATTTGTGACATGCTTTCCGTACTTACGTTATATTGTGTCAGTATGTATTTTTCTTATTTTACCTTCTTATTTTAAGCCCAACCATGACGTTTTTTTGTAAACTAAGTGGTTTTGTTGCCTAAACCTTACTGTGGACGTTACCATATCTTGTCGTTGTAATGTCGTGCTATTTATACGCCTTCCCATGAGACCGGGTTGACAAATTAGAGGTACTAAAGGTATCAGAGGTCGGCCAAGTTGTTCTCATATAAAAATATTGTTCAAATTAGATAAAATTCTTGAAGTACTTAACAAAGCACATCATTTGTATCTAATGCCCAGATGTCAAATTGCTTTATAAATGAGGTCACTAGGATGAAGGGAAATGGCTTGTGAGTACTATGATTATTCAGCAGATTAGCAGATGAGCTTTTCACCTAAAACGAGGGACTGATGGACTCTGTAAAACCTATTAAGTGGTGCACTCCATCTGTAAGATTTTTTTCAGAATTGTACGCTTGTTATGTTTTCATCACCCACCCTTAAATCCTCTTTCCATTCCAGAGAGCACATTTTGCTAAATGTGTTAACTGCGGGGGCCATTTTGCTGACCGTTTATCTGCCCGAGCTGCTTTGAAGCTGTTTGCTTTGTGTTTTTCAGGTCTGCTGAGCTCGTAGTGTGTCACGCTCACTTATCGTAAAGAAAAAAGTCTGCTTGGTTCAGACGGTGCTGGCTGTCAATAAGCGCGGGTCAAGTGGTTTTTTTTTCATAGCCTGTGTGCGTTGGCAAGCATCTTTTGTCACTCTGATAAGTGACCCATTATGCAGAGCCGTTTTAAGAGAGAGGATAGTCTATGAATGTGAATTTTCCAGATATTTCGTCAGCATCTTGTGTTAGCTGTCTTTGGAGTCACTGCTGCATGTACATGTGAGCTGCTATGCGTGTGTAGCAAGTACAGTAAGCAGCCCCGGGAGTGATGGGAATGATGAGTGTGTAAAGCAGAGCCATGTGCTCTCTCTGCGAGGGGAACTGGCCCTTTAATACCCATCAGCCAATGAAGCAAGGGATGCTGGGAGCAGGCCGTCCTTGGGAACGACCTTGCAGGGGGGCCGAGGGATGGAGAGAGGGTAGAGAGGGAAGAGCACACAGAAGGGGCAGATAAAGGAGAGTAAAAGGGGGAGGGGGGTTGGTTCAGCGAGTGCAGGGAAGATGGAGGAAGCAGGGAACGAGAAGAAAGATGTAAAATGTATTCATCTCTACCACGAAGGTACATTTACTACTACATGAAACATGCAATAAATAGAGATATAGTTATATGCAGACAGCAGACAGATGAGTGAGAGATAGATAGTTGAGGACTCTAAGAGGATTAAAAGTTCAGCTGCGTAGTTCTGCCTCACTCTGTCTCTTTCTCTCTCCCTCTGTGACCGACATGCAGACGTCATCCCATCCAGATTAAATTGACAGCATGCCATACTCTCACATTGCATAAGAATTCCTCTGAAAGGGATGAAAGAGAGGAATAAGAATAGGGCCCTGATATAGAGGTGGTAATAATGTGGTCACAAAAAAATGTGGTTGAAGTTGGGAGGAGAGGATAAAGGAGTCTCAGATTTAATGAGAATGGGAAAAATGTTAAATTTAACATACTTAGTGACTGTCTTGCTGAGAGTTAGATGAGAAGATCGACAAACGGATACGAATATTTCCAAAATGGGTGTAACTATTCCTTCGAAAATAAAAATTAGACAGAACTTTTTAAACTAAAGTGAGATAAAGGAGAGATTATGCTTCTAAACTAGGGCTGTCAACGTTAACGTGTTAACGCAAAATAGTTTTAATGCCATTCATTTCTTTAGCGCATTAAAGCAATTGATCTTTCAGAGGGTGTCGCGGGCTCAGGAAGGTGTCGTGAAGGAGGCTAAATAGCGCTATGAAGTTACGCTATATTTTGGCGAGGAAAAACTGTCATCACCATTTTCAAAGTTATGGTCCTTTAACTTCTGACCTCAAGATATGTGAATGAAAATGGGTTCTATGGGTACCCACGAGTCTCCCCTTAACAGTCATGCCCACTTTATGATAATCACATGCAGTTTGGGGCAAGTCATAATCAAGTCAGCACACTGACACACTGACAGCTGTTGTTGCCTGTTGGGCTTGAGCTTGCCATGTTATGATTTGAGCATATTTTATGCTAAATGCAGTACCTGTGAGGGTTTCTGTCATTTTTTTTTTGTTGTTAATTGATTTCAAATTATAAATATATTCATACATTTGCATAAAGCAGCATATTTGCCCACTCCCATGTTGATAAGAGTTTTAAATACTTAACAAATCTCCCTTTAAAGTACATTTTGAACAGATACAAAAAAGTGTGAATAATTTGCATTAATCATGATTAATCATGGACAATCATGCTATTAATCACGATTAAATATTTTAACCGATCGACAGCCCTATTCTAAACAATTTCATTCGGTATTAACAGCATTTGATTATAACCTAGATAATCTCGACAAATCGCCTAATGACGCGTTCACTTGCCTCCTCCGTGTGCGGTGTCAGCAGCAGGCACAGCAGTGCAGCAGGGCCCCACCAGATGTGTTGCTGTGTGTGTGGCCCCATTCTGTTCAACTTGATAGAGTGGGAGTATGTTTGTGTGTGTGTCTGCTTGTGTGTGTGTGTGTATTAGTGAGAGATAAAAAAAAGTGAAGACTCCAGTATGTCTTAATATGTTGCCGTCTGTGTGCGTCAGCATATTTGTGCATGCACCATGTGCGTCAGTATGTGTTCTAGCCGTGGGACAAGCAGTGTGTATGTGTGTGTGAGACTGGGGGGCTGATGCTGCTGTGCCCAATGAGTCAGTGTGATGGAGTGCTAGCCCGACGCTATGCTAGCTAGGCAACCTCAGCAATGTTTTCATTATCGCTGCACCCAGTCACCTCAGACACAGTCCGTCTCTATACTGGACCACTCAAGTGAGAAGTACACTTATATATACACACACACATGCACGCAGGCATGCACGCACGCACACACACATAACGAAAAGGTGAAGATTGCAGAAAAAGAAATGTGCCTCTTCTCTACTTGCTAATTTTAGTAGTTCATTTGTCACCTGAGTGTATGTCAACTGTGTGTGCATAAGTAGCTTTGTGTGTGTGTGTGTGTGTCCATGTGTGTGTCTCTGTGTCTTCTGTCCTCCAGGCTTGTCCGCTGGATGTGTATCCGTGCCCTTATCCTGAGCTCTGTTCTGACAGAAAGAGGCTGCCGTGTGCTCGTTACTGTAAGACTCTCGCAGACATTGTTCCCTCAGTGGGAGTGTGTGAGTGTGTGTAAGTGACTGGGTAATTGGCTCTCCACCGGCCACAGCTCTGTCCTCTCTGTGTGCACTCACACGTACTGTTACAGGTTGTAGCCCGAATATAAGCTGATGGTCTGTTAGAGCCGTGTCGTGTGTATGACAGGTACTGTACGTATGACATCCATCGTGAGCTACCGAAGGTGTAGTATTGAATAGTAAAGGGAACGCTAGCTGTCAGGGTCACCCCCGTCAAGTGACCCTGGAGACTGGAGCAGGTCTCCCTGGCAACTACCGGCCCTCTTCTCCCTCCCATCCCCCTCTCATTTCACTCCTTGTCACATTACTCATCTGTCATAACACGCTGCGCGCACACATCCTCACAAGATGTTCTGAGCACAGGGGCTTGTGTCAGATACAAGTAGGAAAACAGTTCAGTGTAACGGAGCCAAAATTAAACTCCTAATGACTCCGGCTGAAAGGGAAAAAGAGGGAAATGAGAGGGAACAAGTAAAGGTGATGATGTATGCATTTCCGCATCAAATATTTATGTGCAACCTTCTTCTATCAGCTCAAGAACAAACTACATCCCAGTGCATCCCTCCCTGATGCAGAGAAGCTGCTCCATTCATCTCCTCAAGGCTGGACTACTGCAATGTACTATTTCTCTGGATTCCTGCCAGCAGCCTCCAGCCTGCTGCTGCTTGGATACTAATGAGAGAGCGGTCACACCATCAGTTTCCCCCACTAACTTTACTGGCTACGTCTGTGGCTTCATATACTACTGATTTGTGTTGCTAAATATGTAATTTCTAGGAAAGTGGGTTGATTTTCAAACCTTTATTCTGATGTCCTTTTGCACCTTCTTGATTGATCTCTGTATTAGGGGAAATTTGACCATAAGCTTCACTGCATCCTGACCTCTGAAATGAACATCTATGAATAGCTGTAGCTGTTTAAAACAGGCCTCAAGACTATTTGTTTAGGAGGGCATTTGTTTATGGTATAGGCTTTTAACAGGGTTGGGAGAAAAAAATCGATACAGCATAATATTGCGATATTTTGTGTGGCAATATTGTATCGACACACGGACAAGTATTTTCCTTTTATTATATAAACTATTAACCCAACCGCTATTCTGTATTTCAGAGGTTGTAGCAGACGCAGTCTTAAAGCTAAAGTGAAGATACTGGTATCATATGAAACTAGAAAATCTAAGGAAATCGATTGGTACCAACCATGTCATACTAGCTTGTCAGCTTGTCACTAATAACGCTCAAATGTTACGCTAAATTTTGGTGAGGAAAAACTGGCATGGACATTTTTTAAAGGGGTCCCTTTGAGATGAACTGAGTAAAACTGTATCTTATTGGCTAAAACAGATGTTGACAAACTGCATAATTTGGAGTTGAAAAAAGGTAATATATCGCAATATATCTTATCGCAATACTCAGTAATAATGTTTAAATTCACATTAAGATCGTATCATGACTTAAGTATCGTGATAATATCAACTCTGGTGATTCCCAGCCCTAGCCTGTTATTATTTAAAACTCATCCTGCATGCCCTTGCATCCTTGTTGTTTTCCTGGATTTATTGTGCTGACTACTTTCCTCTTAAACTGTAGCACTTTGACATTTTCTGTTTGGTTAAAAGAAGCCCTTACAATTATTATTATTATTATTATCATTGAGTCACTTGCTAAAGGCAGGAGAAATGTCAACTGGGCAGAAATACTACACAAGTCCTTCTCTCGTGTATGTCACCCTGTCTTGTGTCCTCTACAGACTTGTATTTGTTCGCTCCGTCCTCACCCCTCTCTCTCCCACACTCAGCTCCATCTCTTCTTCTCTCTCTCCTCCTCTTCCTCCCTTGCGAGCGGACTGGATGGCGAGTCTAATTATAGATGTAACACGTCAGTTACACTCGACTTTTTACTGCCCTAGTTATTTGCGTCTTACATATGCATTTTCACATTGAACATCTTGAATGTGTGTGTGTGTATGTGTGAACAGATGAGCAATATGACTGGGGTGACCCTAACGGCTGATTGGCTAATTCCCTGTCCTCTGAGCCGTCCCATGATGCTTAGAGGAAGGAAGGCTCCCAAGGTTATGCATGCTAACACATGGGGGAACATACAGTTCGCAACAACTGCGCACACACAAATACACACACACACTCACACCCCCACGCATACGGGCACGCGCACACACACACTGAAGCTGAACCGTATCCTTGGCAAAGCCTGGGGGATTGTCACATTTCCATTTAAACTGCTACAGGCATGTTATAGCAGTAAATCACAGGTTATTCACCTCCTCAGAGGAGCAAGGTGAGAGATGGACAGAGGGCGGTGTGACTAAACTATAAACAGATGCTCTTGGAAGCAAACCTGTTGAAAATACCTGCTGTCTTTTTAATCTTGTTTTATATTGAACAAAAATAGTGCTGAAACATCGATTGACCAAAAATGAATCAGCAATAATTTAAATAATCAATTGAAAAATGTATAACAATAGTCACAAAAGTAAGAACAAAAATGTTGCTGGTTAAAGCTTCTCAAGGATTTGCTGCGTTTTTGTGTTTTATTTCATTGTAATTGAGATAAACACTGAACATCTTTGGGTTTTGGACTCTTGGTTGCACATAACCTCGTACTTCTAAAATTCTTTACCATTTTCTGACATTTAAAAGGTGCTAAATTCGATATCCAGAGCATCAATGTAGCAGTAAACATCTATTTGCTATGTAAAGATACAGAGGAGTAATGTCTACCTGAGCAGAGAACAAAGTCACTCTCCTTCTGTGTGTGTTATAATCCGAGTTTCTCCTTGCTTTGTTGACATAGCTGGACCGGCTGTGCATGCTACCCACCCTACGGTTCTCCCTCAGGTAATCACTGTTATCTCTGTCAGCACTTTCGCCGTTGTATGCACTGTCTCAACATTTCCGTATTAAGTAGCTTTAAAGGCTAAACGAAATGAAATAAAAATCAACAGATTAATTGATTTAGAAAATAATTGGTATTTGTAAAACTAAACAAAAACGAAGTGCCTTAACATATCCTCACATTTATGCCTATGCTGAAATACAATTTGAACGTCTTTGAACTTCAAAAACAAATCACAACAAACAACTGACAACCTGACACAAGCCATCTCCATAAGTGAGCAAACTGCATCCACTGATGGAGACCATGAGACACAACTGAAAGGTACAGGAAAGAATCTAGTAAGTGACCTTGAGTTTGGGTTTTTATTATTATTATTTTCTTGTATAAACATTAGAAACATCCTATTTACAAGAATAGATCTACACTGTAAACCCGGATTTTTATTTGAATTAAACTTTTAAGTGGTCATTACTTACTCTTTTATGTTTTATAAAAAAATGTGTCATTACTAAATCAAATAAGTTGTTTGCACTAATCAGCTGAAGTTTGCAGTGCAGGTATCATGTTAAGCAGAGATAACTTAGTATGATTCTGTAGGGAGGGATGGGCCTGTTTCAAATTCAAGGTGAGCTGAAGAAGGACCGTCAACACCGAGGAGAGAGTCCGTCCTCTCTGCTGCTACACCGGGTACTCTGAAAGAGCTGTGGGTTGTTTTTGAAAGCACCGTGGTGGAAAGGTGAGCGTGTCTAATATCTTTCAGGGGAAATTAATTAACGTTTCAAAAAGACCGCTGCGGTGACCGCAGGTTAGCTACAGTTAGCTAAAGTTAGCTTAGTGTTAACGTGCCGTTTTCTGTCGGTTCACAGTTTATAACGTTAACGTTTAACTTGTAACGTCACCACCGGTGTCCCACACCGCTACATGTTAGCTAGGACGACCGACGGTCGGCCGTTAGGTGATGTCGAGCCGTCGATGTAGCAGAGCTGTAACACTTGTTAGTATGTGGCTAACGCTAGCTATGCTATATTAGCTGTGGTAATGTAACATTACTGATTCAACTGGTGTTAACTGTTAGCATTAGCATTAGCATTAGCATTACACCATGAGTGATTCTTTTTGCATGTATAGCAGTAACTTAGCTGACTTTTAAAGGACGAGATAATTAGTTAAGTTTGTTATTAGTTCACATTGAGCTAACATTGAGCTAAAAGTGTTCTTATGTTCTGTCATTACAGGATCATGTGAAGAAATATGATCAGTTTTGATTTCTCACCTGACGTTGTCGCCCAGCCACAGCATTAGTATTTTTCAGGTTGTCATGGAGTTCAACAGGACTGTGGGCAAGAACCTCAAGCAGGAGTTCTATGAAAGCATCGATCTGCACAGACTTCTCTTATCGAAATATTCCGATCCAAGAGCGGGAACGTTGGGCAGCAGTTGGCACAGCTTTTACAACAGACCAAGGTTGGTACATACACATTATGCATTGTTTTCACAGCTTATGTAATGACAACATGTCACAGAAAGTGCTACTGTATTAGCTGTGCAATTAGGGATGTCATGATACCAGAAATTTAGTAGTCAATACCACAAACAAAAGTAAATTCCATGTACTTCAACATACACTCCTTTTATTACCGTTTGCATACTGTTTTTTGTTACTCCGTGTCCTAACTGGATGCTAGCACCCGACTATCGACTGTCACAACTTCAAAGATGGGTTAGTAGTACTTGCTATCTACATTTGTAACCAACTTTTTAAACAGAAAACACACGTTCTATATTGCATCGCATCCAGCTAGGACACGGTGTTAGTTAAACAGGTCATAATACCCCCTCTATTATCTATTCTATTATCTATTTTATTACAAGATTACATTTGAACACGTGTTCAAATGTAATCTTGTAAAATGTAGTTTTTGGAGAGAAACTTGAATAAATGTAGTTGTTTAAAGGATATGTTTTCACAGCAATATAAAATAGATAATAGAGAGAGAAATATGACCTGTTTAATTTCTCTAAGCAGCTTATAATATAGAATTAAAACTAATGCCAAGAATTATTTTTAATCAAAGCAAATATTTATTTATTTCCTAATCATTTGAATTCTGTATTTTTATGTAAATAA
>CAKAOH010036552.1:0-42380 GCA_916701665.1 Sebastiscus tertius | reverse complement strand
CCCCCCCCCCCCCCCCCCACCAATATAAACCCAGCTCTTCCTTCCCTCGCGCCAGACCTTTGTCCGCCCGCCTGCTGCCGGTTGCCATGTTGCCATGGCTCCCTCATGCCTCCGCTCTGCTCGCGCAAACCGTTGAGAAATAACAACGTTGTGATGAATCAGCATCTCTGCCGCGAGGAGCCCCGCCAACCGGCGTACAACCAACCGGGCACCGGCAGAGAAATACACCGTTTCTATCCGTTAAAACCCACAACATAAGTCACTTAAACACAACAAATGCACCCCGTAATGTTAATAGATACACGAACCAGGAGGCCTGTCGGTAGAACAGCGTCTGACACACAAAGCAAATGTCATAAACAGGAGCAGAGTCACCGCTAACGGCTGTAACGTTCAGTAACGGCTGTAACGTTCAGTAACGGCTGTAACGGTTACTCTCTAGCTAGCCGCTGGTCGGTTGACAGTTATAAATACACCACAACGATAGTTAGTATTTATTGTTGTCGCCGGCTGTTATTCGGTACACATTTCACTTCTGTCACACCGCCAACTCAGCAAGCAGGCAGCGAGTTGGTTACCTCAAGAGTCCGTGAAACCGCCCGCTATACAAACAAAAATGCCGGCACACTAACTAGCTACCAGACACACGAGTCTCACCTGTGAAGGAGCAACAGACGAGCCGTTAGTGAAGCGACAGCGGGACGCTTCAGTGTTCGCCGCTGCCGCTGCTGCCGCTTCAGCACCCCGAACAGAGGACAGTCAGTCGGAGCGGCTACCGTCGAGGTTGTGTGTTGTTTTAGGGGGTTTCCGCTCTCCTAAGTTGTTACTCTACGTTACCTAGCTCTCCTTACTGTCACCTGTCTAATTATTTATCCATTTAGTAGCCACAAATCGAGGGAATCCCCGGCCATACCCGCGGCACCGACTCGCCGCTCGGTCTCTTAATTCCGACACATGGCTTCTCCTCCTGCAGCCTGACAGCCGCACGGCACGCAGCGAACAGCCTCTTTGTCTACTGTGTTATTATGAAATCACCGCTCGGTCGGTCGGTCGGTCGGCGTGTGGCTGTTCGCTGGAGCCGACCGGGTCTCTCGGTACAGCATGTGCAGGGTCTGGATGACGACCGGGATCGTGATGATTCAGCACTAATACCGGGACTGCTGCTGCCCTTTAAACGGCGGCGGTGTTGCGGTGAGTTCGGCTGTGAGTTCGGACAGTGAAGCAGCAGCGGCGACACAAGCGGCAAACACAAGCGCCGGCGATATAACGGCGGCATGGCAGCGGCTGTGCACACTCAGCAAAACAACACCTCTTTATTCAGCACTTTTTTTAAGGAATTTCAGATTTTTTGACAAAAGCTGACTCACCAGAAGTCAAACCGGCGCCTTTCCGCCCACCGCACCGCACCGCTCCGAGGTTGAGGGTTCGCCGATGTTCGGTGGATCCGGTGTGGAGAGAGACAGCTGGAGAAATGTTGTTTCCTTCTCGCAGGTCTACATATATCCACTCCTTCCTTCCTCGCTTGTTTTAGTCTATGGTCGGAGGCGCCAGACGTCAAATGATGTTTGGATCACATGGTTTCATTCATGAAGGATCTACACAACCCGCATTTAAAGAGACATGAGACACACTACTACTGTGTGATGATGGACTGCTGTAACAACAGGCAGGATGGAAAGAGTGACACCACACAGCCACACCTCTCTGTGCATATGTCTAAACTTAGAGACAACATCTGAAGGGGCCATGCAGGCTGCTGACTGGCTCCAACTATAATAGAGTGATGGAGTTAAAAAGAAAACATATGATGGTGTCTTTCTTTTGTTGTTTTTAAACAATATTTTTATGGAATTTTACATATAGACATAAATACACATACAGGCAGACTAACAATATTAATAATTCAATTATACAATGAAATGTTTAGTCAGAATTTCAAAGAAAGAGACACGACATTTCATGTATTTCCCTTATCTAACAAAGAAAACAGATCGAATAAAAGATATGACAAAATAAATAAATAATAATAATAATAAATACACTGAATTTCCCAGTAAAATAACAGTAAAGAACTGGCAGCAGGGTTGCTTTTATGTTACTGTAAAATTAACATTATTATACTGTCGCTGAAATTTACAGCTTTGTACTGTTAATGAAAAATACAGTTTGAACTGTTTTTTTTTTATTAATTTCACAGTATTTTACAGTTAATTTACTGTTTAAAGATACATTATATAGCAGTTTTTCACCTTTCTTTTACATTATCTTACTGATTTGTTTTAATGCACTATTTCGGTTGTATTTGTTTTTACATACATTTTAATAAACATTATTTTTTGCTTAGATGAATAGACTTAGCAGGTTACAGACATAGGAATAGTCACACTAAATACAATTAAAGGCACTTGTTAGGAAAAAGGCTATAATAGACTTGTTGACACTTTTCCCCAAAATGTATGTCTATAGCTGAAGAATGCAAACCATAACAACATGTGAGTGAAGAACAATAAAGCTAATTCACTGATTTTACAATCATGTACAATGTTCAAGCCTCACATGAGCAGATCAGGTCCCAGAATTAAAAAAATACTGCATGAAACTGTTACTGATGATACTTTAGACAGCTGATCAGCAGTAAAGTGCTGTTTTTTAAGAATGCATTATAGTTCAGTTAAAGAACGGCCTATGAGCGTAATTTAACAGGTTTTCTTTTGTATTAACAGTAAAGCACTGTTTTTAGCAATAACAGGTTAATACTGTTGAAATCCTGCTGTACATTAACAGCAATTGTTTACAGTGTATATACACATACAGACAGACTAACAATATTCATAATTAAATTACACAATGAAATGTTTAGTCAGAATTTCAAAGAAAGAGACATGACATTTCATGTATTTCACTTATCCAACAAAGAAAACAGATAAAATAAAAGATATGACAAAATAAATAAATACCTCAAAGAAGAAGAACAAAACAGCACTCAGCAACACGCAGCAGTTTCAATTTGACTGTGACCCTTGACATCTAGGAAACTGATGGTTTCATTATTATTGATTAGGCCAGAGGTTTTTATTCTATTTTCAGCCAAGGACTCCTTACAAGATAGAGAATACTGTAATAATAATAATAATAATAATCTCTATTTGTATAGCACCTTTCTAAACATAGTTTCAAAGTGCTTGCACAGATACAATGAAATACAGACAAAATAAAGACAACAATAAAAGAACAAAACATAAAGACCAAATAATGAGAAAACTAAAACCCGTAACCAGTGGTATCAAAACAATAAGTTACTACACATAAGCCAAAAGAGGACAATATAAGATGTGGGAAAAGGTGCACCAAGCTGTTGCCTTACGGAGTTAAAAAAAAAAGCCGTTTTATAAAAATGGGTTTTTAAAAGAGATTTAAAATTGGTAGTAGAGCTAGTATACCGGGGACCTCTTCATCTATATCCCTGGAATAATTTCACACAGTCTATTTTTTACATTTCCATCTTCTTAGTTATGTGAAAGAACAAAACAAGAGAAATATATTAGAAATTAGACATGTATTAAACATATTTGCAGATTCTAAGAGTTATACATTTGCTAGATTAAGCTGAAGTAGGTAGAATTGGAGAAAAAAAAAAGTTATTTTTATAAAACGGTCACTATTTCCTGACAGTAGGGCATGAGACAGGTAATCTGAAAAAAATCATGTGCCTCTGTGTCCTCCGGTGCTCCTAATGGCATCTGCAAGATTTCACAGACCAGAGGAAAATAACCAATCAGAGCTTATCTGGATTCCGCCGTCCAGCTGCCGTCTCCGAGCAGCTGTCAATCACTTGCAAACTCCGATCAAAAAATCAAACTAGGCAGCGCTGATCAAATATGAATCAATATTCTGTTACTGTAATGCCTATTTCTCACCTCAAATGTTTTCAGAAACATCTTGTAGTGTACTGTTTAGATGTAAAATGAGAAAGTTTGTGACCTGGCAGCCATGTTGAGAACAGTTGAGGAAACACCAAGCACTGCCCACCAGCCGGAGCACAGCCAATAGGAACGCTCTCTCTCTCTTAAATGACCTGTGATTGGTCAAAGTCTTCCGTCATGGGCTAGATTTTTTAAAGCCTGAAAACAGAGCCATGAGGAGGTGCAGAAGTCTAGTTTTCTCTCAGAACACTTGAATTACAATATGCTGAAAGGTTATTATGTAATGTTTTCCCAATGATGCCAAAGATATTCTGCCTACTGCAGGTTTAAAAAGTAAAATATTATTCGTTGGACCATGAAGCCTTTTGTAAAAAAGAAAAAAAAAGAAATACAAAATGATATTATGATAATTTAAATTAACGAATCTGAAAACTTTTCACAGACCACACTTTGAGAATCAGTGGATTCGGCTACCATCAGCTTCAGGAAATGTATACATTTTGTAAGTTAAATGTGACACCGGAGTTGAAAATAATTTGTGCTGCATTTGTCCACATTTGACTTTTTTGTGATTTCAATTAAAAAAAAATAATACAGCTATAAAACTGGGCTACATGCTAGTTAAAAGTGGGAAAAAACTAGGGATGCACCGATACCGGATCAGATATCAGGCCGATACTGACTCAAATAGCTGGATTGGGTATCGGCGACAATAGGGCCGATATATTCAATTCAACCCTAGGTTTATATACTTTCTACATTATATACTGGCATTTTAATTCCTGTTTATGTTGCTGCATTAAAAAGGTTTACACATGAATGGTAATTCCTGTTAATTTTCAAGATTCTTTGCCAAGCTGCTAGGTTATGATTTATTATTTTAATAATAGATATTAATTCAGTAAATTTCTATCTATGTATTAATTTGTTACATTTTGTTTTACAAAGTTAAGAAAGTAATGTTTAAGTCAAGCCCGATGTTGCCTTACACATAAAAGAATGATCCCGGTCTCTTCCACACAGTGAGGCATACAGCTTATTGATTAAACGATGGTATTGGATCGTACTCGATATCGGATGATACCCAAAGCCAGGTAATGCTATTGGTATCGGGAATGAAAAAGTTGCATCGGTGCATCCCCAGAAAAAACAGAAACCAACATTTAAAATAAATGTGCATACGTGGAGATAGGCTACTGTAACACACACAGCCAACACATAATCATTTATCAACATGTAGATTCATATCACTGCTGTATTTCCTCTCAAGAAAGGACATGATATGGCAGTATCAACAATGACGAGTTCCTGACTCAGCTTCCAGAGAACACATTTTTCACTTGCACAAAACTATAGATGTTTACCGTTTTTCTTTAGAATATTTTTTTTTCTTTTTTTTCTTTAGAAAAATGTTAAACAAGAACTTGAACTGAAACAAGAACTTGCATTTAGAGTGGTCACAGGGATCAGAATATGTTTTTGAAAGGTTTCATATACCACCTGATTTTTTTTTTTTTTTAATCGGAGTAATGTTGTCGTTTTGTCCGGGTGGCTACTTGACATCTTTAAAATCCCACTTTTCCAATCAGTTTTAGTTCAGAAGCTAACTGAAAGCCATAAATAACTGATCATACATCATGCACTATCCATCCATCCTCAATTACAGTACAATGTAAAAACAAAACTATTAGGACCAATGTACAGTAGTTTATCAATACTCCATTTCCATTTCTGAGAAACTAATGACTTACAAGACAAGACAAGAGAGCACTCAACCAATATTAGCAGCCTATTTCTGGATAATGCCACTCAGTTTATGAAAAATAGCCGGTATTACATATTCAACGACTCATATCTCCACTCAGGCGTTCACAGGCCTTTAAGAAATCAAAGTAAATCTCTGCCATGATGCTGAAAGTGAAGATACATTTTGAAATAGCACTTAAATTCTGCGAAGAAATTACTAATATTTAGACAAATGTAATCATACAGCTTGTTAAGTCATGGTAAGGTGAGGTTAAGAATTGTGTTTTCAGGATCTATTAGCATTTTTTCATTCAAAGGAGCTCCAGATGCTTCATCAGCAAAGGCTGGATAAGAGAGCACGATGTGTTTCCTATTATTTCATGCCTACAGTTGATGAATGAAAGCTCTTGAGGAGAGGCAGCATCCTGCATATTGTGGAAATACACCAGTATAAATGCTCATTATATTTGTAGCACATGACAAGTAACTAAGTACATTTACTCAAGTATTTGTACTTTACTTGAGTATTTCCATTTTCTGCCATTTTACACTTCTAAGGCAAATATTGTACTTTTTACTCCACTACATTTATCTCTCAGCTTTAGTGACTGGTTGCTGTGGAGATACAGATTCTTAATACAGAATATCAACAGAATGGACAGTATTACACTGCTCAAAATAAATTAAAGGAACACTTAAATCACACATCAGATCTTGATGAACTATGAATTATTCAAGTTGAAAATCTTTACTGATGTACATTGTATAATTTGCTGAGAACAAAAAGACATAAAAACGGTCAATGGAAACCAAAATCATCAACCCATTGAGGGCTGGATCCAAAATCACAGCGAAAATCAAAGAAAAATAATTTAAATCACAGTCTGTATATGTAAATTTCATCACGGCAACTGATAATGTGACTCAGTAGTGTGGATGGCCCCCGCGTGCCTGTCTGCACTCCCGACAACATCTGGGCATGCTCCTGATGAGTCGGCGGATGCTGTCCTGGGGGATCTCCTTCCAGACCTGGATCAGGGCATCAGTGAGCTCCTGGACAGTATGTGGCAGTACTTGGCACCGTCAGATGCACCGATACATAACGTCCCATAGGTGCTCAATTAGATTTAGATCAGGGGAATGTGAGGGCCAGTCGATGGCATCGATGCCTTCGTCATCCAGGAACTGCCTACAAACTCTGGCCACATGAGGCCGGGCATTGTCCTGCACCAGGAGGAACCCGTGTCCCACTGCACCAGCTTAAGGTCTGACAATCGATCTGAGGATTTCATCCCGGTACCTAACAGCAGTCAGCATACCGTTGGCTATGACATGGAGGTCTGTGCGACCCTGCAAGGATATAGCTGTGAGCACAGGCATGTTTCTGACAGTTTGGTCAGAAACATGCACGCCAGTAACCTGCTGAAGGTCATTTTGTAGGGCTCTGGCAGTGCTCCTCCTGTTCCTCCTCACACAAAAGAGCAGATACCGGTCCTGTTGCTGGGTTGATGCCCTTCTACTACTGCCCTGTCCAGCCCTCCTCGTGTAACGGCTGGTCTCCTGGTATCTCTTCCATGCTCTTGAGACGGTGCTGGGAGACACAGCAAACCTGCTTGCGACCGCACGAATGGATGTGCCATCCTGGAGGAGCTGGACTACCTGTGCAACCTGATTGGGCTGCAGGTACAGCCTCATGCTACAAGTAGTAGTACACTAGCAGAACACAAAACTAGAGAAGAATCAGTCAGGAAGGATGAGGAGAGAGCAGCTGTCTGTGGCCACCACATGCAAAACCATTCCCTTTTTGGGGGTTGTCTTGCTGTTGCCTCTCCATTGCACCTGTTGTCACTTTTTAATTTGCACCAAAGCAGGTGAAAGTGATTCACAATCACTTGTGCTTCCTAAATGGACAGATTGATATCCCGGAAGTTTAACTGACTTGGTGTTATACTGTGATGATTAAGTGTTCCCTTCATTTTTTTGAGCAGTGTATAGCTCGTCTGACCTGGGAACACCTCGGGGTCCCCAAGGCAGAGCTGGAAATCTTTGCTGGGGAGAGGGACGTCTGGAATTCCCTGCTTAGCCTGCTGCCCCCACGACCCAGCCCCGGATAAGCAGAAAAAAATGGATGGATGGATGGATGGATGTTGTAATGGTAATAATCCAACAATAAAACCTAATCAATGACAATGCAACACTCTGAAAGAGGCCATTCTGTATATGTACAACTTGTATTGCTGCCATGAGGCCAGACACCCCTACACACCTCTGTGCATGTCTGACTCCCAGATAAGCACGAGTGGACCAAAGCTGTGTGTCCCCAGGAATCCTCCGTACATTGCAACGCTGGCATGAGAGGGAAGCCAATACTGCAGATTCACTCGCTGTGTGGTAACTGTTAGAGCTTCCTCTTTCTGCAACCGTTTCACCATGCAGCTGCACCGAGCTGATACTGTATCAGCCCAGAGATCATAGCTGTGCATGGGTCACACACACACACACACACACACACACACACACACACACACACACACACACACAGTGGTGCACAAACAGTGAAACAGAGGAATATGGATGACTGATTGCCCACAAAACACCTCTTCCCCAGCTCGTCTCTCTAAGTTTTTCCATTTTAGAGGGGATTAGGTGGATGTGTGGTGGTGGTGGTGATGGAGGGCAAAAAGAAAGAAGAACCATCTATTCACTCATCTTGGCTTCTGGCACTCCCCCCTGGCCGTGATATGATATGCAAACAACCATGTTGCTGCAAAGGTCAGTGATTACATTGATTGAATGGAGATGACAGGTAGCATCTGGCCTACCTGTGGATAGAAATCCCATGCTGGGCTGGAGCGCACGCACACACACACACATTTTCACACTCATGCACACAGTCCAAACTTTCCACTCAGGATTATCTGCCATTGAACTGCCATCTTAGACCCTCTGCCGGTGTCAAGATGATTGACACAGAGCACATCCTCTTCACCTCAGGTGCAAGAGAGGTGCTCAAAGCTGCCTGACCGACGGAAGGTAACAGAAGTCTAATAATGAGAGGCAAATGGAAGTCTCTCCAGGAATGGCTAATCTTAACGGACAGAGGCAGGAGCACGCGGAGAATAACCTTTCACAATAAAAGGGGGATTACTGAGACACTTCAGCGGCGGAGGAAAAACCATTGCTCGCACAAATAAACAGCCCGAGTGCACTAAGAGCATGCGGCACGCAATTTAATCAAGGGACACTGGTGTGTGTAGTAGTTTAAGAAAAATAAAGTTAATCCTACAACAGCTACAAATTGTTCAATTATAATGAGGACATGGCTCTTCACAAACCATCACTTTTCTTCCATCATTTTTACTTCGCCATTATGCACCTGTGTGCTGCCTGAATAGACCCACAGGCCTATCTCATTCCAACACAAAGTGGCATCTGTTAATCCAAAATGTAGCAGCCTGGAGCGCAGGAATGGGCCCAAATATCTAGACTTGAGTACTTCACAGACTTCCAAGTCTGCTGCAGCTACCGCAATCTCATAACAATTGTAACTGCGCTTCTGTCCTCGACTATCACACCAGTTCAGAACTCATTGATATTTAGTTTCTAAGCTCACAGCACCCAGTGGGGGGAAAGCAACATTTATTCATGCACTGTGCTTAAGCACACCGTTGAGGTATTTGTGTTTTACTTGAGTATTTCAGATTAAGATTTCACATAAGAAACTATGGTAATTTTATAAAATGTAAAGCATGCATGCAAAGATTAAAACAGTGGTTCCTAATCTTTCTGGCTTCTGACCTCTTATAAAAAAAAGCTGTCTCTCTAATTGAGCCCCCGCAGTGCGATATCACGTTACTGCAAATTTGTTTTAACGCCACTAATTTCTTTAACGCAACAGTTTAAAGAGCCAAGATATAGAGTGAAGATACTGGCATCATATGAAACTACAAAACCTATTGAATCCATTAGTGCCAATAACTTTGAACTTTGTGTTGGAAGCAGAAAAAATGGGCAAGCGCAAGGATGTGAGCAATTTTGACAAGGGCCAAATAGTGCTGGCTAGACGACTGGGTCAGAGCATCTTCAAAACTGCAGCTGTTGTGGGATGTTCCCGGTCTGCAGTGGTCAGGACCTACCAAAAGTGGTCCAAGGAAGGAAAACCGGTGAACCGGCACAGGGTCAGACCCAAGGCTCATTGATGCACGAGGGGAGCGAAAGCTGGCCCGTGTTGTCCGATCCAATAGAAGAGCTACTGGAGCTCAAACTGCTGAAAAAGTTAATGCTGGTTCCGATAGAAAGGTGTCAGAACACACAGAGCATCACAGTTTGTTGCATATGGATCTGCGTAGCCGCAGACCAGTCAAGGTGCCCATGCTGTCATATTATGGCTGATCGATGTATATACATACATTTGCATAAAGCAAGCATATTTGCCCACTCCCATGTTGATAAGAGTATTAAATACTTGACAAATCTCCCTTTAAGGTACATTAATTTAAAGAACCGTTAAAGGCCCAAAAAGGTTGAGAAGGTCTCTCTTCTCCCACTAATCATCTCAAGACCCTTCAGATTATCTGGTGACCCTTTGGAGGGGTCTGACCCCTAGTTTGAGTACCACTGGACTAAACTACCAAACTGCAAATAAATTAGTTACAATTCCAACTAAAGCACAGTGAAATGGTACTTACACTGATTTACACACAGATGAAATTGTAATAATCCAATAATGTAATTTATAATATCAGTGACAGGGGACATATTACTGAGTACTTTTGATACTAGTATCTATCTATAGGACATTTAGCTGATAATACTTTAGTACTTTTACTTATGTAGGATATTAAATGCAGGACTTTGTAATGGAGTATTTTTACATTATGATATGGGTACTTTTACTTAAGTAAAGGTTCTTCCACCACCCTTGTGTTTCTGGACTTGTGAAGTAATAATTATGTGAACACCAATAGAAGAGAAGAGAGAGGAGACGGCTGGATCTGCAGAGATGATCCCACTCACTGGGCATATGTCCTGCTGACAGAAAGCTTCTAAAATTGGACTGTGTTTCCTCTTAGAACAGCCAATCACAGTGCACCTCCAGTCCAGTGAGGAAAAACACATTTACCTCTTATTATTCAAGGCACTTGGAAATGAGGAATCTGAATGGGAAGAGACTCGAGAGGTCGTGACGTACCAGAGGAGAGTTTTGGGTGACGAGTGGGTGAAACATGTTAATGTAGCAGTACAGCTTATGCCATTTATCAAGAAGTGACGTGGTGTAGTTATATTTGATGTTAGTCCAGAGTCAATTTTAAGTCACTCTCAACCGGCAGCTATGTGAAGAGAGTAATTTGATTTTAGTAGACACGTACAGTAGGGTCATTTGATCATAGGGCGCCATCTGCAGGCCAGGGTGCATCTTAATTACTCGCTGATAAAGTCTGGTCAGCCTTAGTCTAAGGTAAACCTCAAACTGTAGCTAAAACAAAACACACGTACTACACAAAGTTGGGAAACCAAATGGATCTGGGATAATGGAGCAGAGGCCTGAACTACGGAGCCAGTTCAACATACCCAGGGTATGTTCTTGCTATCTGGCTTAACTAACCCTAACAAACGTGATCCCGCTAAACGGTCCTATGACGCTGGTTATCAACTCGGTAATACAACCCAGGGTTTCTCAATCTGGCCACGAGCACGTTTACATGAAAGGGGCGGTGTTTGCAGCATTACGACCAATCACAGACATGGACAAGTCTACTGTCAGCAGAGCGGCACATATAAAACATACAAACTAAGAGCAAACTATAAAAATAGAAAAATATGTAGAGGTTAAACAAATAATCCAGACTAAAAGTAACACAGTTGCAGCTGCCAAATGCAGGAAGGACAGCTGGCAACAGAAAAATATGTCAACGTGTGAATGTGTAAATTAGCAGACTTATATCACTGCCCTATCTAGAGCATGGGTACATCTGACTATAATTACTTTGTGTATTCTGTTAAACTATCATGTTCCTTATAGAATAGAAGATTATTATTTATTATCCCCTTCAGGGAGACTGTGGCATGAGACACTTTTATGTTTCTTTCAGCGTCCCTTACTCCAGCCGCATGAAGCAGACTTTGGAGCAAATAGAAAATAAATATAATTCAAAGCGGTAAGCATGCTTACTTTCCTGTCTTATAATCACCCACAGCATACATAAAAGTACCGGAAGCAAAGTAACTCAAGACAAAGCATACAGTCTGCAGGACTGTCAACACACGACTCTTGATACATTTACTAATGTATTTTTTATTTGCTCCATTTCACACCGTCTGCGATTTTTTGCCGGCTTTCCTTTCTGCATTTGTCAGTTTAAACTGTGTTGCTTTGAGCCTGGATTATGACTGTAACTTCTTCGTCTTTGTGTAATATTATTTTATGCACCGAACTTTGATTGGTCAGTAGGCGGTGCACGAGTTAATCTCTTACCTCGAACATAACCTCTGGAGCAGGTTAGCTGTACAACATAAGTTACCATGGTGATCTACCCCTGTAAGAAGTGAGCCATCATCGTAGGAGTGAAAACCATGAAGGTTAACCCTGAAGTTACCTCGCTAACCCCAAATCCTGCTTCATAGTACAGGCCTAAGGACTGAGAAGAGTTAGTCCAGAGTACTGAGAGTCAGACTCCTATTCAATTCAGGGAAAAACTAGCTTTGGAACAAAAGTATTTGATTCTGCTGTTTTAATATTGACTTCTTGACCGGCACGCCAACTCAGTGGTTGATATACCAAACAGAACAATACATAACATGTAACATTATGGGGATAAAAACACAACGACCAATACAAAATACACAATTTGGACGGACTGATGTAATGCTGTTACATCATAATCTATATGAATATATCTTCATATAATCTTGTTTCTTCGTGTAGATGAATGTCTTTTAGGACTTTCAGGTTAACAACATCACATTCCTTTATGAAGGAAAATGTACAAAAAGTGCCTTTATATTATAAAATATCAGGAGGTTCCAGATAACAGTTCAAGATTAAGGGTTTAAGACCCACAAAGTCAGGAAATGAACAAAGGGATCTGACTGGGGGTAATTGCATTGTTTTAAAGCTTGGAATGACCTTTATATGTGAGAAAAAATATGTTGTGGGTCCCAGGGTCAAAGGCATGTTCTTAATGTGCTAGCAGCCCCGTTGTAACACTGCAGAGCAGGTACTTTATCCATGAAGACCATAGTGTTCGTATACGACAAGCAAAACAACCAAAAATAAAGTTGTTCAATCCATATTCAGTCTTTGTTAACAGTATAACATTGTTGGTCAAACATAATATGATTATTAGAACAAACAAAAGAAGGATACAGGATGATATACATTTTGGCCTATTTTTTGTTTAAAAAGAAGGACATTCAAGACAAACATTGAGAACTTGATGGTATCCCAGCAGCCATCTGCTGCCTGGTGTGTACCAGGATCTTATGATGGCCCACTGGGTCATTATAAACAGCCCTAGATGGTCTAGAGCCCAAACACAGACAAGACAACAGATTGTTAATGCACTTTTGCTCTTCGGTGTGTATCTGGATTTGTGTATGTGTAGACAGTAATCCTGCATTACAACATAAGGCTATAACTGTGGGCTACGCACCCAGAATGCACCTGTGCTTGTATGTAATGTGGTGGTGACACCAGCAGGTCCAATGTCCACATGTAACGGAAGTATAAATAAATAATTTGGCATTTATGTAAATTGATTTGGATGTGATTTCTGACCAGTCCAGCTGTATAAGCTGCAAGCATGTCCATGTGTGTCCACGTTGGTAAGCTTAAATCCTGTGATGTGTGTGTCTGTGTACGTGTGTGCCTGCCTCTGTGTATTCAGTTCTTCTTCTTGACATTGGGGCCACGATTGTTGAAGAGGCTGAGCCCCGATCTGCCGTTCCCATTAGCCACTCCGCTGACTGTGACTCCGGGCTGCTGGAGCACCTTGTCCAGCGTAGTTTTCTTAATGGCTGCTGGGGAGATGCGCTCCTGGTCTGCCAGATACTGCAGCTCCCTGTGAGAGGAAGGGAAAGCCTAGTGTTTAGATTTACAGTACAAATGTAGGTGTGTGTATTTCCTTCAGTCATACAACTATAAAGCATGAAGACAGCAACAGACTTAAGTTGTATGCTATGAGATCAGAGTATCTGAACGTTGGAGTGAGGAACACTTGCTGAACTAACAGGGTCAGGAGAGAATTGCACCTGAAATATTCATATCTGTTTTTATAATAAAGAATCATGTCTATTAAGGCTGTCAATGTTAACACGATAATAACGCGTTAACGCAAATTTGTTTTAACGCCACTCATTTCTTTAACGCAACTTGTGATTTTTAGGTTGTAGTGAGCTCAGTTTTAAAGCTGGAATGAAGATACTGGCATCATATGAAACTAGAAAACCTAAAGTATATATATTGGTACCAACCATATCATATTAGGTTGTCATGAAGGACAAACAAATATAAAATGTGTGAATAATCTGCGATTACAATTAAATATTTGTATCGATCGACAGCTCTAATGTCAATATAATCCCTTTGTAGCAGATGTTGATGGTCTTGAAAGTAGAATACAAAGATAACACATTTTCAAATTTTGTGCCAAAATGGTTGGTGACTGATTCATTGACATTTCTGAATGTCATTTATTCAGCAAAATCACAAAACTAGTTTAATCTTCTTAAAAGTTTTCTCTGCTTTTAATATTGTTGTTAACTGAAAAAATATGCTACTTTGGCTATAGGAATGTGTGGTCATTTTGACAATTTAAAGACCAATCAATAAATCAATTGAAAAAAATATGAAGCAGATTAATAAGAAACAAAACTAATCCATTACACCTTGACAACTGAAATGGTTGGGGAATTTCGGGGCCCAAGAACAGCAATAGGCGAGAAAAAGCTGAGTGAATTGGTCTTGCTGATGGTGTAGATGTGCGATTTGCATTTGTAGGTGCGACTGTCTCACCGTGTCCTAATACACGAAGCCTCCACTGCATTGATCAGCAGGCTGCGGAAGCCGCCGCTCTCCATGACGTGCAGGGCGTGGATGGTGGCGCCCCCTGGCGAGCACACGTTGTCCTTCAGCTGGCCGGGGTGCTGCTCCGAGTCCAGCAGCATCTTCGCTGCTCCCTGAAGAGAAACAGGAACACGACAAAGAGCTTAAGAAGTGGAGTTATATAAAGAATGCTGCATTGTTTACTTCTGCATAGACGCGCAGGGCGGATACACGGTGCATCCTCAGCAACAGAAATGCTTTTGTCATTATTATATTGCGAGTGGCGCACACATGCATTGTACTGTAGAAACAATTACAAATAAAGTTCAGCCAGGAAATGAAATCTAATCCGACGTACAGACAGTCAAAGATTTTTTTTTTTTTTGTGAAAGATTTTCCAGGCAGCTTGTTGGCTTACAATAGACGAGCATGGCTATGCAACTACAGTGCCTTTGGTTCCTGCAGACAAATGTGCAAACCAGAGGAGACACTCGGACCAAAAGTATTTACAGACTACAACAAATAACAACATCTGAAAAGACTTGCACAGGGAAAAAAGCAAAACACAGAACATTGCTCATAATAATACCGAAAGGAGAGAGTCTGAAGTCGCTGCATCGATTGCAAAAACAGTTTTAAGTGAATCGTTTCCAGTAATCTATTTTGACAAATTGCCAAATTTTGACAGGGTCGGCATTAACAAGCAATATCTATCATATCTATGTTTATTAATCAGGTTGATAACAGCAGCAATTAGAAATTGCTGCTTTTACCAATCACATGCAGAAAACAGCTACAAGTTTTCAATTTTTTTCTTTTTGGCAAGTCAGAATAGCACACAGGGTTTTATATTCCCAGAGTTTCACCATTTTTAGTGAATTAAGTCAGCAGCTATAACACAGTAGAAATGCAGAAACTGATCCTATTGTGATTTATGCCTCCAAATGCACAGATGACCAGTTGATCAAGGAGATGTAACATTGTGAATAGATGCAGTGAAAGAGATGCACAACACACACACAAAAACAAAAAAAAAGACAACTGACCAATAGGGCCTGAGCTCCCAGTCTGACAGCCAGTCTTCTGGGCAGACCCATCTTCACTCCTCCGTCTGCAAGAGCATCCAGGGCTGTGAACGCCTTTTATAAAAATACACATGCAAGTACAGTTTTTTTTTCCACTTTAGGCAGCAATGCAATCACATCTTTAACACATATACAAACAAGATATAAACTAACAGTCTGATTTATCAAGCATTTGAGTCAACAGATGAGTGGTTTGTCCAGCTCTCTTTGCTTCTTCCTTATGATTTAGCCTGCGGTCTGCACAGTATGTGGTAGAAACAGACGTGGACTCTTTAACACTGACATCCACTTGAGTTCAAAGTTACCTCACTACATCTGCACAATTAGGATGGGCAACATTTTCACTTTCAAGCCTGCATTTAAAAATACCTGTTTAAAGCTCAAGTTCTAGCAGACAGCTGATAAAACCCACAGACACAATTATTCTTAATTTCCTCAACCGCTGCGCACCTTTGCCTGCTAAGTAGGCATTTGACGTGACCGTTTTATAAAGGAGGAACGATAGAGATTTCGAAAAACAAGCATGGCAATATAAGCCATTACCACAGCTGGGCGCTCTCATCGGTTTTCTAAAGGAGACATTCAGAGAAAAACGTATTGTGATAGAAAAAAAAGAAACCCTGGCATGCATTTGACCTCTTCTACCTGCCACTGCTTCTCCTACTGTATGTCTAGGCCTCAAGCCTGAAAACATGTAAAGGATAATGAACAGCAAGCCGGTCATTGTTGTGAAATAAACCCTGACAGGGTGATGTGGCGGGTCGTGCATCTCCCTGAAGGGGTTTATTTCACAATAATGACCCGCTGACTGTACATTATCCTGCTTATTACACGGCTACTTACTTAAGAAATCAATAATTTGACACAAAAATGGTCCACCAGAGTCCAACATCAGAACTGAGTCCATAGCAACGGCCTGTTATACATAGCAACGGTCTGTTCTAAAACAATAACAGACCATAGAACGCCATGATTGACCAATCAGAATCAAGTATTCAACAAAGTTGAGTAACAACTAAACTATTACCAGCCACTGAACGACAGTGTGCATGTAGAGGATTTTAAAAGCCAGCATTGTTTTGACTGCTGTGTAACCCAAAAGGACTTGGAGTTTGATCAACTAAATCAATCAAAATCAGTAAAAAATATAAGCTTTGAAGATTTGCTTACTTGTCTTAATATCTTATTAAGAACTGAATACATAGAGTTTTTAACTTTGTCAAATAACACCATAACTTTGAGGATTTATTAACTTGTGATTGTCATTATTTTTGTCATTTACATAATTAATAAAAAAAAGTGATACAAGTAATGGATAATAAAAATAAATAATCGTTAGTTTAAGCTCTGCCTGTGAAGCCCAACAGCTGAATATATAGTAATAACACAGCACATTAGATCATTCCTACATAAACCAAAGAAGTCCCTGTAGCTCTCCGAGTGCAGAGTTTGGAGAAACATTTGATGATAGTTTTGCCGTTTTTGTAATGAATCCACTGACTGTTAACATAAAGTTGTAATCACCAGTGTTGCAGAAGACTCCTATCTAGTCTATTGTAGGTCACCTTTTCCTCTGATGCTGGAGGCCTTTCTCAAACCTGACCCTCCCACTCTCTAAACTCTGTTTGCTGGGCGATATGGAGAAAATCAAATATCACAATATTTTTGACCAAATATCTTGATAATCGATATTGCGACAATATTGTGGGGTTAACCATTGGTGCTTTCACAAAATATTTAGACAATGAGATTTTTCATAAATAATCATCAGTAATGTGGATACGATGACTAAATAATAGAACTACAGTAATGCAGACTTTAAAATCAGGTTAAGACAACACTGGTGCCAAATTCTGATATCAAGATATCCAAAATCTAAGACGATGTCTAGTCTCATATCACGATATCGATATAATATCGATATATTGCCCAGCCGTAGTTTGTAGTCACACTCCCAGCTGAATGAAGCACCCTTCTTTAAGGTGTAGGGTATAAATACAGCGGCAAGCTTTGAACGAACTTCCCTCTCTCTGACGGAAACAGGAACTGTCGTAACGTTTCGTAACTATGGTTTTGTATCAAGCATAGGGGATGTGCAATAGTTCACAGTATTAAGAATAAAAAGAATATGCAATAGAGAAAAAGTAAAGAATATAACTTAGTCCCATGCTTTTGTGGTGGCACTTCTTTTCTTTTTTTACTCTGATGTTAAAGGAGCTTTACAATCAAATGTACACATTACCGTTTTCTAGACTAAACAAGGGGATTTTAAGCTAAATACAATGTAACCTTTAGTTTAAATATTTATTTAGTTTAATCAGTTTACGTATCTACGAGTAGTTGCACAGAACTTGTATTTGTACAGAGCGTGTTCCATGATGAACACAAAACACTGTTGCACATAGCCAATAAGTCAGGCTCGCTGTTGGAGGGTGGAAGTGGGCGTAGGGGGCGGTTTGAGAAAGGCCCTGGGTGTATGCATCACACCTCACATACACCAATTTGTGACAAACACGTAGCCCTGAAGTTACTTACGTAGGCCGGTCCACTGCCACTCAGCCCAGTGACGGCATCAATGAGGTCCTCCTCCACCTCCGTGCAGAAACCCACGCTGGCCATCAGCTGCTCCAGTAACTTGCCGTCCTCCACCTGAAAGGAGGAGCACAACATGCTGGTCATGATGTGGAAGAATTAGTCAAAGCTAAAGGTGTAGTTCAACCTTTCTGTGCCGCTTTTTGATATTTTTTTATCTGAGAAGCAGTGCAAAAAAAATTATATCCTAAAAACATATTTTTTTTACTATCTACAATCCCTCCACTTTACCTCTGCATGTGTCCCAGTGGCGTACACTGTAGCTCCCTCTCTCACCACCACTGGAGTATTCGTCATACACCTCATGACTTTTGGAGCCGGACGGTACTGAGCCAGCTTCTGTGAAATTACAAGAATGGAAACACAGGATAGGTGTGTAGAGGAGGCAGGATGTAAAACATTGTTCTTTTACATGTGGGGAAGAGCGCCAGAACAGCTCGATTAAACCTAATCTGAGATAGGGAGGAGAATAGAAAGGCTTGAGGAGAAGACGGGAAAGACTAGTGTGGCTAGTTTTGACTAAAAATTATCATATAAATCACCAGCGGGTTAAAACAACACCATAAAGTGTACACTAGATTTGGGTCAAGTTCTGGCTTTGCCGGTCCGGTGTACGAGCTTAGTCCGGTTTGACTTTATGCCAACCAGCTGAACCAGCATTTGTCATTATGACACATTCTGATAAATTAAAAAGTAGCCAATAGGGATGTCCATAATTAACCGTTTAACCGTTAACCGACATTAAACATTTTAACCGATTAACACTATCGGTTAGAACGGTTAAAAGAAATGTTAATAATCAACTCAAAAGCTGAGCGGCTCGTCACTTTAAGGAGAATAGCTGGTCCACCTTAACAGCCCACCTTAAGAGGCAGAGCCGGAGTTGCAGTCTCTCCGTGGATGTATTAAAAGAACAGCTCCAGCTTGCTTGAGCGGAGCGGAGGAGTTTTAGTTTCGAAGCATTTATTCACCGACAAATAAACTGTACACACACTGCTACACCTACGATCACAGCTGTAACGCCACCAACAACCTCACACTCACGGCCGCGCTGACAGACTGTACGTGTGTGCCGGCGGCGAGCACGAAGCCACCGGCAACGCTACAGCTGCTTACGTAGCACAAATACACACATGGTTTGTCGGACACTCGCTAAAGTTATGCCAGGCAGAAAAAGTATCGTTACGCCAAGCAGACACACAGCTGACAACCTGCTAAACTAAACTAAATGTGCGGTGGAGACTTTTACTGAGAAAGTTGCTGCATGTCTGCGACACTACACGCAACTCAACACTCAACACTCAGTTGTCTGTTGTGCTCATACACTCCAGCTGGCGCACCGCTACATGCGAAGCACTAATCTTGTCGGTTAACGGTTAATAATAATGTTAACGAGGGTCGGTAATCGGTTACATTTTTTTTTCAAAATTAGCATCCCTAGTCGCTTCATGGGCTCTCAGCCTTATTGAGTTCCACTCAGGAGCAGCTGCAGAATCAAGTGTGACAATAACAACAATAATCCTGTAATAATATCAAACTGGTTTGAAAATTTTTACACTGGCCCAACCCTAATGCACACCACAGATAGAGTCATCTAGAGCAGATTAATAACTCTAGAAGCTGACCTTCTCTATGGAGCTGATGGTGACGCCTGCCGCACAGGAGACTATGAGATGACGGTCCTCGATGTCTGGCCCAATCTCATCCAGAACGAAGGGGATGATGTGGGGTTTCACAGCCAGGAAGAGCACATCGCTCTTATTGACGGCCTCTTTGTTGCTAGTCGTCAGGTTCACCCCCATTTTCTGTAGAAGAAGAGGAAAAGGAAAACAGTGATGGTGAACAGAGAGAGGGGTGTGGTATGGGGGGGGGGAACACATGGATGAAGGCAAACAGGTGTTATTACAGCAACATGCACACATCATGAGCTCTTGGACAAGCCCACGCTCGCACCAATGTTTCCATTTCGTTTAACAACACACAGCAAAGCAGAAACTTGTCCTCTCACCCTCAGCCCTGACACCGTGGGCAGCTCGGTGTCTGGGGAGCTGGCTGTAATCCTGTTTGTGGCAATCACACCTGGGGAGGGAGACAGGAGGAAGTAGAGAGTGAGCTATAAGGATGTACAATGAGACGAGAATGACAACTGTAAGATAAGACCTTATTTATCCCCAGAGGGAAAATTCACATGGTACAGCAGCATAAGGAACAGCCTAGGGGAGGCAGGCAACAGATAAAGTTCTATCTAAAGTGAACAAATAAAACAAAAGAAATGCAGGAAAGGACATTACAAAGCCATTAACGTGTAATAAATTACTCAGACTGTGTACAGCATTTTTGCACAGCTGTGCAAACATAGTAATGAGTCTATTTGTGCAACTCTGCAGGCTTTATTAAAGTGTCCCCATGAAATGAAAAATACATTTCCCCAGTTGTAATCCTGTGTCCCTGTGTTAATTGTTCATTTCTCTCGTTATATGCCAAATATATGTAAAAAAAACATTAGAGTATTTTTTACATCAAAATCTGATCAAAATCTCTGTATTTTCTCTTCCTGTAAATGTAATGTAAATGGTTTCAAATGTTTGATGACTCATCCTGCACTCGTGGGCATTTACAAAAATTGCAAGTTTCGTGCTGGGATGAACTCACACAAGCAACGGGTCTCGCTTGTTCTTTCGCTTCCCAGCTGATAAAAAGACAAGGAGTCGCTGGATAAAACACACCGGGTAAGATAACGGTTCATTTGTGCGTGGTCAATTAAGTTAGATAGCTAGCTAATGTTTGTGACGTATATTGTGCAAGACAAGAGATGTAGTCCACCGAGCGGTTTCACACAAAACTAAATGATACTACGACAAACAGTCTTTCTTGACTTGCAAAATTATGTTTTAAATTGAAAAATAGCATATGTGCGATTCATAGCGCAATTCAAGCATATCAAAAAAAATATTTGTCTCTCTCCGTTGACTACTTTTCATATTTTTTCCAAAATAAGGTCCCATGGTGTCCACTGGAAGGGGCGGGACTTTGCCTCTCTATATAGTGTTTGTGTAACTGTGAGTGCATTTTTTTTTTTTCTTATGCAACCCAAAATCAGTTGACATGGGTGCATGATTTGGCATCAGTGAATTTAGATTTTGTAAGAGGCAAATATTTGCACAATAAAGAAAGTGCCCTCACCTGCAGCCGTGAACCCTTTCACCAGTGCGTGAGCCAGCTGGCCCGCTCCAATGAATCCAACACTCATCCTGTCAGATGATGATGATGATGATGTGGCGTCTTTGACCTGTACAAACAGACACAAAGCTGCTGCTGACTGTCATGCATTTCAATGTACCACATTTTATGCACAAATACCACAATATATGCCTTTCAAATGTTTACTCAGACTAAATCTGGATCCAGATTTAGAGATCTGGATGTAGAGAGAAATCCTGGAGCTGGTCCACCGACAGTGACTGATGAAACAAACACCTCCTCTGACACTTGGCAGCACCCACGGGTGGTTTTATATATATAGATAGATAAATAGATAGACAGATGGATAGATAGATAGATAGATAGATAGATAGATAGATAGATAGATAGATAGATAACTTTATTGATCCTGAGGGAAATTCAAGTTTCCAGCATCACAGTTCCATAGTGCAAAACGTGTTAGTAAAAAGGCAGTAAAAAAGTTAGTAGTGCAAAGTACAAAGTACAAAAAAATATACCAGATATAAAAATACAAGGAGATGAAGAAAACTGTTAAAAATGAGTATAGTGCAGGGTAACTCCAGTAGCTTAGTCTATGTAGTGCACTGTGTGCATTATTATATGGGCATATTTATTGATTTACAAGTGTGAATGTGAACTGCTCTACATTCAAATAAAGTTAATTTGCATTAAACAAAGCTAACTTTGTGAGCCAACAGATTGAGTCTCTAGCTCAGAGTAAATGGGTCCTTTAAGGTTAATCTAATGTCATCTTGATGAAGTCTAATCTCTTGATTTACAGCTCAATTTGTAATAGTTTTGTTCCAAACAGCTGGTTTATCACAATGTAAACTCTGGTTCACTGTTAAGATAAGTTAACACTGTCTAATGTTTGTGAACAAGCTGTTATTAATGTATTCAGTGCTAACATTAGAGCTCCACTTGATGCTGATGGACAATGATAGCTAACAGCTAGCCTGTCCTCTGCTAGCTGTTAGCTCTTTTAGCTAGGCTTCACAACCACAAATGAATGAAATATACAACACACGGAGATAGTTACCTTTCTCTAAATGCTCAGACTGAGGTTCCTGGGTTGACAGGTGTGAGTTGACGACGTGACGGAGTGAGTAAAACACAGAAAACACTGCTTTCTGTGTCAACGTGGCTTCCTTCTTACTCAACCAACCCCCATGTGCACCACAGCTGTGACGGACAGCGACACTGGCCAATCAGGACAGAGACGCGCTGAGCTTCTGACCAATGAGGAGCTAGATCACAGCATCTGGGCGGGGCTTTGTGTCGTCGCGCCCAGTTGCATCAGTCTGAAGTGAAGCCGGGTGAAGCTGCAGCTGATAGGGAGTATGTAGGTCAACTATAGGAAGAGGATGAGGTGGAAAGATGTACATTACTTATACTCAGAATCACAGCACTGAAGCAAATAACAAAAGGGTGGAAAAAAACTAACCCCCCAGATTTTATAAAATGGAAAAGTGTAATTCAAGAAGTAAAAGTTATGGAAAAGGGTACTCACAAAATAAGGAATATGTAGGATGTTTTTGAGAAGAGATGGAGTCTAACAGAAGGAAAAATATAGTTGCATGGGTTAACACGCATGCACATATACATATGCTTGGAGGTGACCTGAGGATGCATATGTGTGCCCATATAAATAATATAACTATATATTTGCCCTCCCCCCTTTTTATTTTCTATTAACTTATTTGTTGATTTAATTTATTATTACTCTCTTATTTTTGGATTATGATTGTTTTGTTTTTTTTTGTTATGTGTTTTTTTTGTTTTTGTTTTTTTAACTTTATTATTTCTTTTTGTCATTATTATTATTGTTATTTCTTTTCTTGGTTTTGTTTCGGTTTTGAATGTTGAGGTTGTTTTCTCTAAGTGTACTTAATGGGTTTGTCTGTAAGCTCATCTACTTAAAAGTTGGTTTATAGACTGTTGTAATTACAAACAGTGGATGGCATATATGAAAACAACCTTGAAAAAAGGGAAAAAACAAAGTATAAAAAAAGGAGGAGGAGGAGGTGTAAAGTAGGTTATGTTTGACCAGAGCTGATAGCCATACTGACAGTTTCCATTCAGGCAATGTGTTACTGATTCACAGATAAGACTGGACTAACTGCTTTCATGGTCTGAGTCATGTTTGCACATCTTAGAATAAATTCCACAAGACTTGTTTTAACTAATTAAACAATGATGGCAGGGCACCACGCCTGATGTAATTACATCAGGTGAAGTTTTTGTTGACTTGATGTTGAAACTTTACAGTTACATAGTAGAAGGCTGCAACTAACAGTTATTCTCACTATTGATTAAAGTGCCAGTAGGCAGAAAGTTTTACATAATGACCTTTCAGCATATTGTAATTCAAGTGTTCTGAGAGAAAACTAGACTTCTGCTCCTCCTCATGGCTCTGTTTTCAAGCTTTAAAATAACTAGCCTGTGACGGGAGACTTTGGCCAATCACAGGTCATTTCAGAGCGCGAGAGCGTTTCTATTGGCTGTGCTCTGGCTGGTGGGCAGTGCTTGGTATTTCCTCAACTGTTCTCAACATGGCTGCAGGGTCACAAACTTTCTAATTTTACAGCTAAATAGTACACTACAAGACGTTTCTGAAAAGATTGAGGGGAGAAATAGGCATTACAGTAACAGAATATTGATTCATATTTGATCAGCGCTGCCTAGTTTGACTGTTTGATCAGAGTTTGCCAGTGATTGAAAGCTGCTCAGAGATGGAAACTGGACAGCAGACTCCAGATCGGCTCTGATTGGTTGTTTTCCTCCGGTATGTGGAATCTTGCAGATGCCATTAGGAGCACCGGAGGACACAGAGGCACATGATTTTTTTCAGATAACCTGTCTCATATACTACTCTCAGGATATAGTGACAGTTTTATAAAAATAATTTGTTTTAATCATATTTGCTCCAATTCTACCTACTTCAGCTTTAAATCTACAATATAATCACATGATTTCTCATTTTACAGCTAAACAGTACACTATAAGATGTTTCTGAAAACATCTGAGAGAAACAGGCATTACAGTAACAGAATATTGATTCATATTTGATCAGCTAGTTTGACTGTTTGATGGGATTTCACAAGTGATTGTCAGCTGCTCAGAGACGGCAAGGCTCCAGCTCAGCTCTGATTGGTTGTTTTCCTCCAGTCTGTGAAATCTTGCAGATGCCATTAGGAGCACCGGAGGACACAGAGAAATTTGATTTCAGTTGGTAATGTGTTCCAGAGTTGACAGCCCTTTTTGGAGAAAGCTGATTGTCCAAATGTAGTTTTACAATGTGGTGTTTTACAGTTGCCATTCACCATGCTCCTAGTTACTCGATCACTGTCTTGTGTTTGGATATATCTCGACCGAGGCTCTGGGGCTAGACTGTTAACACATTTAAAGCTCTCAAAGATAAGTAGATAGTGTCTTTACAGTATGTGACACTGATGCCACCAGACAGGCTTTTTCTCCATTATTTTCAGTGCCTGATTGAATAAGGATGTAAGATGGTGATGCTTGGGCCCACACTGTCATACAATATGAAAAGTGAGAGAAAATCATATAGTGAATGAATAACTGGACTGCTATGTCTTTAAAATGCCAGAAAAAAATCAACAACTTTCCAGAACTAAAAGTGACACATTTAAATGGCATGTTTACTATCATATGAAAAAGGAAAGCAGCAAACCCTCACATTTGAGATGCTGAAACCAGAGAGTGTTCGGGGCTTTTTGCTTGAAAAATAACATGAAGGATTAAGCTCTTATCAAAGAAGTGGGCCGATGAATTTTCTGTCCGCTGACTCATCAATTAATCGACTAATCATTTCAGCTATCGTTGTTGTTATGGCGTTTATCTGAACCCCATTACAATTGCTATAATGAGTTTTCTAGTAAAAACCTTCAGATGTGATTCATATGAGTGCAGTTCTTGTGATTCATTATTGCACATTTGTTTTGTGACTGTGCACTCGAGACAACACGTCACCTTTTCATATGCCAACAGAAAAGTCTTCCTCCTGAAAGATTTGGGCATACGTTCAGGGTTCATTATTTTAGAATGGAAATGCACTGAGATTTGAAGATGACTCACCAAAACACTTCAGGGTACCAGCAGTGGCTTGTGATATTTGAGGGACCTGAATTTGAATGAAGGATTGTTATTCTAATAGGAGACCGTCGACCAGCGCTTCTTCCTCTCCCCTTAGATTTGACAGAATCCGAAATAAAGCCGAGACGGGTTGCGCGTTCACTAATGAGCCACGGCATTCGAATACAGTTTGGCTGCCGATCCCTTGGTAGTTCACCGATGCATATTCTCAAAATAAGCCATGAACTTGGCCTGTAACTGTCAGTTTGATGCTAAAATCTCCCCTGTGCACATTTTAATAGGACTGACCCTCCTGTCTGTCTGCCTGTATCTTCCTGCCTGTGTTTCTCATGCCATACCATGCCATGCCAGACTAAATTTACACTTCACAAGAGGTGCTGTTCGTCTCCTTTGAGGGACCTCATTCCATTTATTTTCTCACAGTGCTGCTGGACAGGAATGTAGACAGAGGGGTTGCATATGCTCTTCCTGTCTATATATAAAGCAGAATGCATGGCCCTCCGATGGCACCAGCTGTTAGGACGCTCTTCCTCTACAGTCAGCTGGGCAGAGAGATAGCATTTCATCACTTTATTCTCTACAAGTTCAACACCCCAACACCTTGAAATAGTCATTTATTTTGTCACTAGGATCTTTGAAATACTGAGAGGATTGGTTCGAATTAATATCACTGTTCAACGATATCATTTGGACAGATACTAAATCACTTGATTCTGTGTATTCTAAAGGGATGCTCCAAGTTTAGCTTACTCATCACAAGGAGTTCTGCTTAGCCTGTGAAAATATATTGTATAATTTCTTCTGTGGTTATGGAGAAGCACGGCCGGCTCTAGCCTTTTGGTGCTCTATACTGTAGGCTACATTCAGATTTGGAGCCCCGCCACCTGGGGGTTAGGGTGAGGGTTCAACCCCCCAGAATACTAACCCTAGCACCGTAAACCGCAACACACATCAGATATCACAATGATTTCAAGACAAAAATTTTAGTTTTATTTTCATAAATAACTGTATTTTTAATATAAATAAACAATTGGTCCCTGATATTGTTGGCTAAAAAGTGTTAAGTCCGTTTCACTACAACAAGAGTTACATGGGTGAAAAGTTTATTTATTTATTTATCTCTTCATTTGTTACCTCAGTGCAGAAAATGAGGAAGGGCCCTCACCGACATATATATATATATTTTTTTAAGAGAGCAACCAGCACCCCCTAGAATGTGGCGCCTTATATGGCCTACGCTTTAAGTCGGCCCTGTGGAGAAGCTTTCTGAAGTCTGAAAAAAGAACCCTGATGATGTCATAGTGATGTCATCAGAGTTATCTCAACTTGGGCTTGAGACTTTTTTTTTTTTTTTTTACAGATGGCCTACATTACAAACTGGAGATGTGGGGTTTGAAAGAAGTGGACATTTGGGAGGAAAGGGGATCTGATTGCATTATGGGAAATGTAGGATCCAGTGTTTTTGGAGCTTGGCCCATACTAGGGAATAAAAGTCAGGATAGCTCTGCCTCTGCTGCTTTGATTTCGACCATTCTTTTAAAAAAAAAATCTGTCTCCTGTGACTCCCTCCACTTTACGAAAGAACAATTCTCAAACCCATCGTGTGTAATTTGTTTGTGTGTAACCGCAAACTGTAAACACTTCCTCGAGTCAGTAAAACTTGTTGAATTCCCCAAAACAACACCGAGGACGTGACTTCAGTGCCCTCAGCAGCAGCTCCGACCCTGATTTTGCCTCTTTTTTTCTCACAATTTGTCTAATATCATCAGAAGAAGAGGTTTTGAGGTAAAGGACGTCAGAGTGTGTGTCTTCTTTCTCAGAATGAAACAGAATTCGGGGGAGTTAAGAAACAATATGATGATTCATTCCCTTCTGATGCTACAAAGTGCATACTAACTGGAGTATAGTATGTGAGGGGGTACGGCACAGTGTCCCCTTCCTCTTGGTGCATCGGCTATAGTGGAATAATTACCCACAAAACTGTTCTCCGAACCTAATCTCAAACAAGCTGAACATTTCAGTGATGTATCCCTGCAACTCTGCCTCTCAGTCACACACACACACACAAAGTCAATTTACCACTGCCTGCCTCTGTACTATCTATCACTCAGACTCGGCATGTGTGCTGAGGCGTGACAACACTCATTCGGTCTTTCTTGTTTTGACAAACGCCCAAGAGATTTATTAAAAATACCACAGAGCACGAAACAGCTTTTTTTTCTCTTTTCAGCACACAGTGACAAGCAGATCTAGGTGAAGCGTTCACAACAATTTGTTGCTTGCAGTGATTAGGGGCCCAAAGGTGTGTGTGTGTGTGTGTGTGTGTGTGTGTGTGTAACGTCGTAAGAACACGCAAGAGGGAGAGAAAGAGAGAAGTAGCTTTGTTGAGTGATGTGCATATTTAATATCACACACGGATAGAAAATCTTCCCCAAGTGTGCGTACGTCTCCAGTCTGAGACAAGAATGAGTGACAAGAATGAGTCCGAGACACGAATGAATACAAATGAATGCAAAATAAATGACAGCAGCAAGTTAAAGCATCTAGTGTAATGTCGGCTTTCAATTTTATGTAAAACCCCAGAACTAATAAAGGATTTCCCACAGCTCATCGCGAAATCTCAAGAACAAATCAGAGTGAAAATCCCAACAGAGCATGTGGAGAATATGTCATACTTCTTCTGCATTTCTATTCTCAGTTCAACAGGTATTTAGCATAGAGTGAGAATGAAACCACCCAATTAGATAACAGAGGTTTTCTTTGTTCAGAAAGGTGTCGAGGTAGCCAGAAGGTTGAAGAGGACAAACTGTTGCCAGAAGGTCACAGGAAGATATTTGTTGATGTTTGTGCTCTTTTCCAAAAACGTGGTGACTCAGTACTAAAAGGTTGCCAGGCTGGTCGTCTCTGTACTTTGACCTCCTGGTGGAAATGAATGTGAAGGGTGTAGCCTACTGGGAAAAAATAAATAAAATGGGCCTTACATTTTTACACAGTTCTATTTATCTGTGCTTATTTTTCCCCGATCATAGAGATAAAGACTGCACTTACAGAGTAAGGTGTCAGCCATAAATGACAAAAAGATAATGTTTCAATGTATCATAAGACCACAGAAAAGGGTTCAAAGCGTAGCATAAGCCAGAAAAGACTGCTTTAATTTCTTGAAGATTTTGAGATATTTCTTTCTCAAATGGTTAAGGTTAGGCATTGACCTTGAATAGTTAACATGTATTGACCTCAAAAAATGTCTGATAACGTTTGGCATTTGTGAAACAATATCAACATAAAGGGACTGTATGTATGTTTTTACACGTAAAATAGTTTTTTAATCGTTTTTTATTATTACAATGTGTGAACAGATTGTAACCTAACCTAAAGAATGAGAACATCTGTGACTTTCTGAGTTTCCTCCATGTAGACTTATTTTAATGTGAGGAATGCAGGCCGTTTTTTCCAGGAAAATCCAACGGATCTGACGTCATGCACACTCGAGAGTACCTTTACTCTGTACAGGGCTAACAGTGTGCAACGATAGCTATAACGTTCGGTTAAAAAAAGGAATCGCCAATAAACGACCAGCCTCCGCCACAACTCAGACTCCAACACAAACTCTACTCCCCGAGCTGTCAAAATTCCTACAGTAAGCCCACATTACTGCCAAGCATGTGAAATATATGGTGATATTGTGGTTTTAGCTGTCAGTCATGTTCAGTCTTGTGTGTCACTTCACTGTTTTGACCGATGCTCGCTTCTGATTCTCACATAGAGCCCCTTTAAATAGGATTACAAACAAGAATAATAAGATATAGTGAGTTATTTCAAATTGACATATAGGCTACAGGTTCATTTACAGGAATTGGACAAAATAACAGGAACACCGTGTGATGCAATCCAGTACAGCAGCCTTGCGATAATGTTCAATTTCGAGATTGTGTTACATAAGTATCATGATTGATTTCTGTTATTCTGTCCCGTGTCCCTGAAAGTGTCAAGGGTGCCATAGGTCAGATGTTGCATTTTGATTACTGTGCGTGCCTCCAAAATGAGCGCCCGTTCTCTTCTCTATACAGTGTCATCTTACAGGATGCTAAGCTAGGAGAGCTGGTATGGATTCAAATCCTCTGGGAACGGAGGTTTAGCCTTCCACGAAAAGTTCCACAAAACATTTGGCAAAACAAGAGCTACGGAGGGGAAGCTGACATCAGCAACATCAGAGATTAGTCACGACAGCGAGCCAGCAGTCCCCTGTCCCTTCATGTCCCTCCATGTCCCTCCACGTCCCCCACCCTGCTGGAGAATCAGGAAGGGACTGTTATGATGGACACCTGTCGCAGCTCATCTCTGTCAGAAGAGTTCATACGCTGTGGGCTGTGTATGTGTGTGCGTGTGTGTGTGTGTGTGTGTGTGTGTGTGTGTGTGTGTGTGTGTCGTGTTAAGACGAGCTGTGTTTAAGACAGAGGCCCGCAGGGAGTGAGAAGTAAAGTGAGTGCCAAACATGGAACAGCTGCTAAATGGGGATCTGCAGAGGAGCAGCGAGCGTACAGGCCTTAATGGAGCTACAGATTGCTGTGTGGCAACACTGTCCGTCACTTTCAGTGGCAGCTTTCTCTGGGCTCTGTCATATTCCACTGATGTTGAATCCTACTTTGGAAATATTAGTCAGAGTGCAAGTGGAGCGAGCGAGCGCTGCCTCCAGAGGGCCTGAAATAATTCTGCAGGACTTATCAGAGGATGAAAACGCTTTCTAAAGCAACAAACACACACACACACACACAGTGTTACTACACAAAGTTATATATTGCTGCAAAAATCGCCACCAGTTTACCTAAACCCATGTATAATCCACTGCTCATCTGCTCTTTCTGTATGTCCATGTTATTCACTCGTATTTGCTTACTGATTTACAAAAGTTGGCACAATGTAAAAGAGCAAATCTGTAAAACACACAATGATGTTTTCTGTGGTCTTAGACAGATTTGGATATAAGAGCAGCCAACTGGTGTTGGATTTGCTGCTGAGCACCTTGCTTCACGTATGCTATGGCATAGTGGCTTCCCAAGGACTTAATATAATACATCCACAGCACTCACAGATGTGACAGGGGAATACATTGATCCTGGATTAGAGAGATGAGGTGACCAAAGCAGAGAGGAGTGAAGGATGGAGAGGAGGAGGAGGAGGAGGTAGGATGTGTGAGAGAGAAATGTGAGGGTGAAAATCTGGAGGGACAGAGTTAGAGGAGAGAGAGAAATCTTAATCAAGAGAAAAAGAGGAGGACAAGGAGAGACTGGCGATGTAGCTAGATGTCTTCTTCTGGTTTATTCCTGTGAAACAAGTGCTGACAGAGAAGGTGGCAGCCAGAAAGGCCTCTGTCTCCCCTTCTTTAAACCAGAGTGTGCACAGATAGTGGGGTATAAATCCACACTGTCTGCAAATAAATGCTGGTCAAAGAGTGTGTATGAGGAGTATTTGTTGGGTTAAGCACTCAAACTGACTAGACATAAAAATCCTGTCATGAACTCACAACCGGTACAAGCAGAGGGGACTGAGAAGCGATGATAAAAACAGTAGGAACAAAGGAGGAAGCACAACTAAGACATATTATGAACTAAACCCTGAATTAATTATGTTTAATTGTACACAAACAGTAGACCCTCAAGATCACTTGAGTCTTACATTCAAAGAAACAGTGTGTAAAGTTTCAGGGATCTATTAGCAGAAATGGAATATAATATTAATAAGTATGTTTTCATTAGTGTATAATCATCTGAAACTAAGAATCGTTGTGTTTTCATTAGCTTAGAATGAGCCCTTCATATCTACAGGAGCGGGTCCTCTTCTCGGAGTACACCAAGTTTCTCCGCCATGTTTCTACAGTAGCCCAGAACGGACAAACCAAACACTGGATCTTTCGCGTTTTTATGTTACCTGAAGGCCACCGTAGTTCTCCGAAGGAGTGAGTGGAGAGGTACTCAGTTGGTTGCAGTCTGCAACCACACCGCTAGATGCCACCAAATCCTACACACTGTACCTAAAGGTGATTACACAGTTGCATATTGATCTAGGCAGATGTTATCTTATGCCACCTGACCTGAGTAACCCTTTGCCTGTGTGCTTGTGTGTAACGTATTCTCATACAACAGTTCTATGATATCTTATGAAAAAGTTACGAATGTCCAGCAACACATGTCAATTTCCGCTCGTTACTTGCATAGCCTACAGTCTTCACAGGAAACAATTTCCTTAGGTTTAGGCAACAAACTACTTAGTTAGGTTTAGGAAAAGATTGTGGTTTCGCTTAAATGCTATTTATACTTCCTGATTCACGATTACGCTAATTAGGCTACACAAATTGATTTTGCGGGATATACATGAATTACAGTGCATTACTTTTCGTAGGTATAGCTATGAATAGTGTATGGAACCCGCATTTTACATGCTGTGGTATACAGAATAATAGACTATCACATCCTCAGACTTCAGGAATCTTAAATTTAAGTATAACATGGAGATAGAAAAAAAGTGTTAAACCACAAGATACAAAAGACAGTCAGGCCTGCATGGTATATGGAATATTTATTGGACCATACGTCTTTATTTTATTATATAAAATCATTTTATATGTTTGTATTGTTATATCTAAATATGAATTCATTGATTTGGCCACATGGGGGCAGCGCAACAAGCTGTAAACACAACATTGACATATTATCACCTTCTAAACTTTGAGAACTTTGATATGGTGAACTTGTTAGCAAACACTTGCCTATTTACACATCTAGAAGACACAGAGCAACATCATCATTCATCTGGAGTCGTGTTTCTGGTCACCTGGCGACTGTAAGTCCAATATTCACTCTCTTTTAGCTCTGTTTTTGGTCTCTACCAACTCCTGAGAGAAATATCTGTCTCTTTAGCTAAAATGTTCCACTATGTTCACCAGCTAGTCGCTAACTGTGTCTGTCTGTCGTTCGGTGCTGGACAGGTAGACTATAGTAGGTTACTAGAGCTTTATCACTGAAAACAGCTGCTCAATGTTGCGGTTGAGAGCGGTGAGACTGAACCAAAACAGTAAAGTTGCGAGCTTTAAAACCAAAACAAGGAGCTGAATGAGGCTAAAACGCTCTGTAAAGCTGAGGGGAACTGCAGTGTTGGTAATGATCAGTGGTGGAAGAAGTACTCAGATCTTTTACTTAAGTAAAAGTAGCAATACCACAGCGTAAAAATATTCTGTTACAAGTAAAAGTGAAACTGTTATTTAAGTAAAAGTACAACAGTATTAGCATGAAAATATACTTAAAGTACCAAAAGTAAAGGTACTCATTATGCAGAAGGACTCATTTCAGAATGTGTATTATAATATTGGATTATAATTATTGATGCATTAATGTGTTCATCACTTTAATGTTTCAGCTGGTAAAGGTGGAGCTAATTGTAATTACTTTATATACTGCTTGGTAGTTTAATCTATAATAATATATCATCATTTATTAGTTGATTTATTATTTGTATTGATAATCAAAATCTGCAAAGTAACTAGTGACTGAAGCTGTCAAATAAATGTAGTGGAGTAAAAAGTACAATATTTGCCTCTGAGATGTAGTGAAGTAGAAGTATAAAGTACAAGTACATCAAACTTGTACTTAAGTACAGTACTTGAGTAAATGTACTTAGTTACATTCCACCACTGGTAATAATGAACGAAACCTTTCATATCCACACATATATACAAATATTGATTATTACAAGTCCATATTAAACTAGCCTACAGTATGTACCAGTAGTGTCTCAATACAATCTACAAAAAACATCTAACCACACAGATCATTTGTAACTGCCAGTGTAAATGTAGTACAGGTCACATGATCCATCTTCTGTGATAACGTGCAAACATTCCTCGGTCACGATGACCATGTTCAGATTGTGATATGGTGAAATTGTGAAATTGTGAAATTGTGAAATTGTGAATATTGTGCGTTTTCAAACGTGGCAGTCAAACTGAAGACTGAAGGAAGTATTTCATACAGAGGTTTTAAAGACAGCGGCCTCTTATAAATGCTGTCTCACTGCTTCAATATGAGTGCAGACAGCTCGTGTTTATTTCTGGCAGCCTGAGTAATGCACGTAGATCGCCGGTGAGGGGTTCGCAGGCATGCCACAGATGCCAATGCTAGATTTACTATTTATATTCAAGACTCTGTAACACTTTATAATACAGCCCGTAATATCAGCAGCAAGTGTGTGTGTGTGTGTGTGTGTGTGTGTGTGTGTGTGTGTGTGTGTGTGTGTGTGTGTGTGTGTGTGCGTGCGTGTGTGTGTGTGTTACGCTGCAAGTCAAGAATAGCGGGAGTGTCTTGGTTTATGAGGATTTGGCAGGACATACCAGTGGGCCCTGGCTGCTTGGGTGAGGCTCTCCCAAAATCCCTCAGAGGGCAGCAGGGGTGAGTTAAAGAGATGGGGTGTCACCTCAGGGGGACGTGGCAGAGAGAGCGGACGTAGTGGTAAAATTCCACAGTGCTTTCACATTGAATATGGGGCGCCTCGGTGTTTGACAATGTGTAGCACCAGTGATGTCCTGGGCTCTTTGACTCATATCCAGCGCTCCTCCTCAATATATTTTCTGTGTCTTTAAATATCAAAAAGATTCACAAACAAAATCAAAAACAGTGACACAGAACAATAACTTAAACCTGTTAAGCCAATATAATAATAATATGCTTCCATATGGTGCTACATTCGTGAGTTAGAGGGTACATGTGAGGAGACGAATCGTATCCTCTGGGAGTAGATCAGGTCCGTCACATACAGTACAAAGTTGACGAAGGAGAACACCGCCACCACGACCTTGCTGTCCCACGGACACTTCCCCTGAGGGCATGACGACGGTCTCCATGGAGAGCCGTATTTTGTGTCGAAGCAGAACACCGGCCACACCACTGACGCGCTCAGGTAGAGCAGAACTTCCAGGAGGGTGCACACCACCACGAAGCGGTCAAAAGGCAAGCAGCGCACAGCCTTGGTCCGCCCACACACAGTCATGACGACCACCAGTGCAGTCAGAGCAAAGCAGAAAGCATAAACGACAACGCAGAAGATTGTGGCGGCATAACGGGAATACTCGCTCCCGTTGGCCAGAGCTCCAAAGATGATGCAGGCCACAAAGCCCTGAACGACTTTGAGGAGGCCAGACACGGTGGCCATGTAGCCCACCACAGCCTGGCCTGGCCTGGCTCGGCACAATGCCACTTCAGCCCCGTAGGCCAGAGCACCCAGGATGGAGCAGACGGTCACAGCGATGCGGAAATTTCGGACATCACAGCCGGCGTAGGGGCACTCGGATCGGACAAAGAAGAGCGGGTAGACCACAGAGGCTGTCACATACCTGAAGAAGAAGAAGACAGAAAAACATGTGTAGATATGATGTCAACCAACCAGGGATAGTTGGGGCAAATAGACCATGAGATGCAGTTAAAAAGGTCTGACAAAGCAAGTGGACCTTAAATTGAGATTTTTTTTTGTAATCAAATCTGTACTAATTGATTTCTTTGGCCACTTGGGGGCAGCACAATGAGCTGTAAACGCAACACTAACATATTATCACCTTATAAAGTTGACATCCACAGAGCCTTTAGAAAGGTGCCGAATAAGAGTATTGCTTTTCCTAAAAAAAAGTTGTATGATTGGGAATTAAGCATTTTAAAAATTTGGCGGGTCCAAAATGAATGTTTTGTTTCTCTCTGTGGAAGATATCTGACGTTTGGTTCCTACTTCTGACAAGGCTTGTGAGCCAATATAAAACGATGTTAGTATCACGTGTCTCAGGCTGGTCTCATACACTGTTCGTAGCATACCTACAAAAAGTAATGCACTGTAATTAGTATATATCCCCCGAAATCAATTTGTGTGTAATCCACATATTCGTGAACCAGGAAGTATAAATAGTGGCGAACGCCGCATAGAGAGGAAGTCGGGATGGATGGGTTGGTCAAAAAATACCGGAAATACAGGAGACAGGTGTTCATGTCCTGTGTGAAACCAGAAGTCAAAGTTGATTTATTTGTCACGTTAACTTACGTACTTAGTTAACGCCACTTTTGCAGTTATTTTAAGCTAAACCATGATCTTTTTCTAAACCTAACTAAGTACTTTTGTTGCCTAAACCGAAGGAAGTTGATTCCTTTGAAAACAGAAGTATATTTTGAAAAGACTGTGTGCATGTAACCAGCGGATATTTACGTGTTGCTGGATATTCGTAGGAAAACAAACGAAAAAGGAGGAATAACTTTTTTGTAAGATATCATACATAGCATGAGTTGCATGAGAATACGTTGCATGTCTGAGTCTCGCTAAACTCACTAAAGAATATACAGGTTGTGCAACAAACTGGCAACCACTTGTTGTGAAGTGAATGTAATGAAACGGAGAAGGGAGTGTGACATCTAGTGGCTGCATGTTATCAATGTTATCAATAGCACCTTTAACACCGTTGACGGTATATCTTACAACTATGTACAATTTTTGATAAACTTTAAAACATAACTTTGGTGCAACACAGTATTCCTCAATACTTTTCCACTTACGATAAACATGTTATTTATATACATTATTAAAAGTTTGGCTGGGTCTTGGACGATAAATGAGTCAATGAATCTTTACAGTGAATTTGAAATGTGGATTGGTGGACATACATTTGTTATATATATATATATATATATATATATATATATATATATATATGGAGGTATTGAGGGTTGAGATGAAAGTGAAAGTGTAACCTTCCCATCATTCTTAGATACACTCCTGTTGTGCACATTTTTTCATTTTCATTTATTTTTCATTTTTTTTACATGATGCAAGCAAAAAATATGGAAGCAGAGCCTAGTTTAGTCTGAACATCAGTAATTCAAACCCAACTGAAGGACAGAGCTACACCTGAACATGTGACTTACATGAGCGTGGCGAAGGCGGCACACGTGACGGTGAGGTTGTCCCAAGATATGGGCAGGCAGCTGTAGAGGCGAGTGGCGTCCAGAAAAAACACCACAACCGTCATGGCGAAGCAGAAGCACCAAGCCGCCATGCAGAACACACCTTGTGAACCGCTGTAGCCGGCACTGTGGGTTACCATGGCAATCACAGCACAGCCCATGGCTAACTGACAGAGGCGGGCAGCACCCAGAGGTGAGCAGAGGGCCCTCTTGTTGAGGTATGGACCACCCTGTGAATCCATAACTGAGTGAGCGTGGGAGAAGAAATAAATATCCAACAGTGAGTTCTTCAAGGGGTTAAGCCTTGAGGACCTCAGAGAGATTCTGGATGTCCGCTGGAGGATGATGAAGTCTTAAACAGATCAAAGTTTTAGCTCAAGTCCAAAGCAGTTCCACAAAAAAACAAGAACTGAGGAGTGTCCTGGTGCAAAAGATGTGATTGTGACATCCAGAGATCAAATCCAGCCTGGAGTGTTTCTCATTCCAGCGTCCTTGATGAACGTGTGGCAGGATATCCAGATGGTCAGGAAGCTGCTGTTGGTACCTTGTGTGGGTGGATGAGCTCTGGGTTTTGGGTGCATTATTCTGTCCCCACCCAGGCCGTGTTTACAGACTTGGTGGGGACTTTCTGATACTCTATATATATTTCTGTGTTGATGAATCAGAGCATTTCACAGACATAACGTATGACAAACACAGGGGAAATCTCTCTTTCAGATCCTCTGTAAGAGCTCAAGCTGTCCAGGCAGGCACACACACTCACCTCTCCGCTGAGAGATCTCACTGACTCATCAATCACTAATATCCAGACTCTGTACCAAAAGTCCAGGATGTTTATCCAGCCGTCGTCAGTCAAGTCTACTGGGAAACAGCTCCAACTCTTCAGCTGAAATGGTCCGGTACAGATCTTCTTGAATCTATTATCCACATATGTTTGGTTTCTGTTGTTGTTCAACACTCACTGTGTGAATCCATGCGGCCACGTGAGTCAAAGACATGCATCAGCTCTCCTCAAATGTCAACTCTCATCTTCTTACCTTCTCTCTGTCACACACTCTTCCTCACACACTTTCTCCTTCGTCACTGTCCCACTCTGCGCTGTGAGGAAGGGGTGCTGAAGGTTCACTCGCACCACAGTGGAAGTTATTTAGGGTTGGGCCATCAGCACATGGGTGGCAGAGGGATGTGTACATGTGGTTGGGCGTGGAGTCGGGGCACGCAGACACATTGCAGACCCTGTGGAATGAGGTTCGATTACCGACCCCATGGTGTCACAGAGTGCCCAGATCAGGACCAATATAAGACTAAATTACATAGCTGACATGACCAGAGAGATGTTAGATCTGAGCAATGAAAAAACTGTATTAAAAGGTTAACACTCACTGCCGCTTTCATCACCACTTTTTCAACGACCCCCACCCCCTCTGCACAAGAGCCAATAATTCATGCTCAAGTAGGCCTCTCATCTATGGAGCCTCTAGAGATCAGTACTCTATAAATAAATAATTGATACATTATAAATTAAACATGAATAAATAGTGTCAAATATATTAATGAACCAATACATTGTGAAATCATTTAAGAAATCATTTAAGCTCCTGATGCGATTATTCGCATGATTGTCTATAGTTAATCGCGATTAATCGCAAATTAATCACACATTTTTTATCTGTTCAAAATGTACCTTAAAGGGAGATTTGTCAAGTATTTAATACTCTTATCAACATGGGAGTGGGCAAATATGCTACTTTATGCAAATATCTGTATATATTTATTATTGAAAATCAATTAACAACACAAAACAATGACAAATATTGTCCAGAAACCCTCACAGGTTCTGCATTTAGCATACAAAATATGCTCAAATCATATCATGTGAAACTCCAGCCAACAGGCAACAACAGCTGTCAGTGTGTCAGTGTGCTGACTTGACTATGACTTGCCCCAAACTGCATGTGATTATCATAAAGTGGGCATGTCTGTAAAGGGGAGACTCGTGGGTACCCATAGAACCCATTTTCATTCATATATCTTGAGGTCAGAGGTCAAGGGACCCCTTTGAAAATGTCCATGCCAGTTATTACTCGCCAAACTTTTGCATGAGATCGGAGCGTTAATCTCCTTCTCGACACTCTAGTATGACATGGTTGGTACCTATGGATTATTTAGGTTTTCTAGTTTCATATGATGTCAGTATCTCCACTATACCTTTAAAACTGAGCCCGCTACATCCTAAAAATCGCAAGATGTGTTAAAGAAATTAGTGCCGTTAAAAGAAATTCACATTATTATCGCGTTAACTTTGACCCTAAATAATACATGACTTATGTATTAAATAGTGAACACTTTGGGGCTCCATACAGCATCATTCATACCTCAAAGCTCATTATTTAAAGTTGTATTAATTTATATTTTTGGCCACTTGGGGGCAGCATAACAAACTGTAAATACAACTTTGTTGCATTATCACCTTATAAAGTTATTATGGCCAACAAAGAGTTAGCAAAGAGTTATCGATATACACAGCAGATGTGCAGCAACATTAGCATTCATTCAAGTTGGGTTTCCGGTCACCTGATGAATGTTAAGTCCAATAGTCACTCTCCGTATAGCTCTGTTTTGTGATTTATTGCCAAAGTAAGTTTGCATGGGCTTATAAGCAGGCAGGAGGGCAAACCGAACCATTCTGGGAGCAGGCAAAATGAGTCCAAATGAGTCCGTAGGTCAGGCAGGCAGGTAACAGACACCAGAGGCTCAAAATCACTGACAGAAAATCACATGGCAACACTGATGAGCTGACAGGGCAACAAAACAAGTGGAGCGGTATACTGTATGTAGTGAGTGACTGATGAGGGACTCAGGAGAACCGCAAAGCTGGTGATTCATACAAAATGTGAAACAAACAAATGACAAAAGCCTATCTTTTATTTTTTCAATAGTAAACTTTGTGCCAAACTTTGTAATGGATCACATGTTAGTCCATTTACCATCATTAGCATTTACTTTAAATTCCATTTACCCATTTTACAAACTGCTGCTTTTTCGAACCTATCTAACTATGGTAACATCTCATGATGACCAGCAGCCTCAGTGAGCAGTCCTCCGCTCTCTGGTTTGATCAGATCTGTCCTCCGGTCTCTGTCTCCACCTGCAGGTGTGTGAGAGTCTGTGGTCTCTCTGCTCCACAACGCTTTACACTCAGTCATGTAAAAATATATACAACAGCTGCATCTGGATAATGCCAAAAGGGTGATATGAGATCCATAAATTATAAGGTCTGCACAGTATGTATGCACGCTCAAATATTGTAATGGAGATATACATTTTTTCATAAATAAATAAATATGGAAACATATACTGTAAATAGATAAATAATTGTAGCCGAAAGTGAAAGCAAAAGTGAGGAAAGCAATGTTTAAGTGAAGCCTGATGTTGTTTTATACATAAAAGAATGATCCCAGTCACTTCCACACAGTGAGGTCAACAACTTATTAATTAATTATTATTAACATTGGTATCAGATTGGTACCCGGTATCGACTGATATCCAAAGCCCAGGTATCTGTATCAGAACTGAAAAAGTATTACCAATATTTTGTGACTTACATAAAGAGGGTGCACAGAATAAAAGAAAACAAAATTGCTATTTAACAGTTTCACCAAAAACGAAACATCATAGCCTTCATGAAGGTAGGCTTTACTGCAGGGCTATTAGACTAGACAGCAATAGTTTAAACTAGGTGTACAGATACATTAAAGGCTATATGTAAAGTCCCTCAGTGAAACACTAGACATACAGTGAGTCACATTAACATAAACGTTGCCTTTTTCATTAAAAAAAAACTATTAACGCTAGTTACAGTAGGAAACCTAAGAGAATATGAAAAACACTGTTGTGCTTTGTTCTACATCCGGTAGGGTTATCACAAGATTTTGGGTGTCTTCCCACTAACCTATACGTTAGGCACTCACGTAGCTGAGCACCACTTTGGCTAAATATCTCAACTTCTATAAATGGATTGCACGGTTTGCTATGATTTCTGTATACTGTAATAGTGTCTCCCTTTGATATCTGTGTCCCACCTCTCATTTCTTCTTGTTTCTTTTGAATTCAAACTATTAAGAGCTGCGGTAGAGTCTGAACAAATGACAATTTTCTCAGACCTTACCTCCTCTATCCTGATCAATCAACTTAATAACTTCCAATTGATCTAAAAGTAATAATTCGAGAGAGCTCAGTGTAGTGAAGCTGTTAAGTGACTGTAACTTTGTCCTGGTTCAACACTTTTGTGGATAAGAAACCAGAGAAGATGACACACGCGGTGACGGTGACTTTCCCGTCCTTTTGATGAGCCTCCAATTATTGCTTTAATGTATGTTTGTAATACAGTCTCCTCATTGTCATAGAAGTGCTTTGGTGAAGATTCAAATACTCAAGGATGACACACAAGCAAACAGTAATAAACTTGGAAAAAAAAGTTTGGAAATCTGTGTATTAAATGAATAAAGTGTAAAATAGCCAATATGTCTTGTTTGTTCCTTGTTACTGATAGATACTTCAATCATCCAATCTACCAAACAACTCAAAACAAGAGTCAATACCAACAGGAGAATTCACTGTTTACCATTGGCAGAGCATTTTGGCAAATTTTTTCTTGGGCGCTACCCACATAATCAGCTGTGCTGCTCATCCCACAAATGCATGATCCTTACAAGTTGGACATCATTGTGAAGGTAAATAAACAGGCTTTCCAACGATGTAAAATACAATTAGCATTGTAACAACAGAGAAATAATCTACCAAACACAAGTTTCCAAACTTTTTTTCCGAGTTTATGTTTCTGTGGTGCTATATGTCTGATAAGTCCAGTATTGTGTTTTAATGTGTCAGTTCACAGTACAGATTGTGTGGTTACATCACATGCATGAAAGATGAGTGTTTATTTATGAAAGGGTATACTGAGTGTGTGTTATGACGCGGCTGTGTTGAATACTCGATTCTGATTGGTCCATCACGGCGTTGCTATGCATAACAGACCGTTGCTATGGGCGCAGTTCAGACGTCGGACTCTGGAGGACCGGTTTTGTGTACAAATCTTGATTTCTTCAGTAAGTATCTGTGTGTCCCTCTGTCTCCATAGTAGGCCTACCTGCAGTATCAGTGGCCTGTAGATAACCTCCTCACCGTCGGTCCCTCTCTTCCTCCTCCTCCTCCTCATCATCATCATCACCCGGTAAGACACTGAACATCTCATTTCTGTTTGTTTGCAGCAGATAGTTTAGTAGCTTTGCTATAGAAGGTTATCAATGCTGGAACAGTCACAGCTGTACAGCACAAACACATAGCTAGCTTACTGTCAGTTCAAAACTTCAATAGAAAAAATGTGCATTTTAGAGCTATTTCAATAGATAGATAGATAGATAGTACCTTTATTGATCAAAATTAAAGTTTCCAGCATCACAGTTCCATAGTGCAAAACATGTTAGTAAAAAAGCAGTAAAAAGGTTAGTATTACTATTAAAAAAGTGAATATAGTGCAGAAGAGACTGTTAAAAATGAATATATATATATATATATATATATATATATATATATGAAATAGAGGGAGAAGCTGTTCACTCTTGTAGCTCAGTTGTATTTATGTGTCCAGCTATACATGTTTAGATAA